>CM019752.1:16094990-16240482 GCA_009761765.1 Phenacoccus solenopsis
TACTCAGCCCAAATGGATACCTCGTATAGCAATGGGATACAACCTGCCCGAAAAAAACATCAATTCTGAACCAAATGATGAGAATGAAGGTGCAAGCAAAACAATGAAACTAATCAAAGACATCTTAAAAGGCAACATTGAAAAGCTGTTTTTGAAACATAAATATGAAAACTATATAAACATATATCGTACAACCCAACAAATAATTATGATAATAATTCAATCATATCTAAGCAATTTGTTTACTACCAGGCGGTCACCTAGGAAAAAGCTTCATAGATAGTTTTTTTTGCGAGATTTTGTAGGAAAAGCAGTCCTTATCAACATTCTAAAAGTCTCCCTCCCTACCACGTTTGCGTCGCGTGCTATAGCTTGAAATACATCCCACCGCGAGTTTTTTACAATTATCTCGCGAAATATTGCGTTTTTCAAGAAAATAGTTATTACAAAAAACATTCCGTATAAAATTCTCAATCGAAATGGTCATTATAATTTTTTTCATAAAACTCATTTTCATTCCATAAAATTACGATTTTTTGGCTGTTGCAACTACAGGGTGGTCTACCAAAATTTGATATTCAAAAATAGCGACATTTCGCGACCTTTCTTTCATTCCCCCCCCCCTCCGCTCATCTTTTCAAAATCGGATTTCCCAACGAAGTTCACACTTTTTCATTTTTTTTGTGAGATGTTCTGAAATGACCAATTTTTAATAGTTTGCATCTGACAAAAAATGCATAAAAACTCCGAAGAAATACGAAAAAAATTGAAAATTTCATTTAGTTCATTGACATAAACATTCAGTAGAAACTACTTCAACAAAAAAAAATCGAATGATAAAAAAAAATTGGTTGACATAAACATTCAGTAGAAACTACTTCAACAAAAAAAAAATCGAAAATGATTAAAAAAATTGGTCAAAAAAATATAAAAAAAAAAGTAAAAAAAAGCTCAATAAAACATAATACTGAATTGAACAATAAAGGTAAACAAAAACTAAAAGTTGCGACGATTTTTAACGTCTTTTTGGCGATTTTCGATAAAATGGTGACTTTTTCGCGACTGAAGTACATTATAGTCGTAAAATTAAAAATTTCCCTCGGCCGAAATGTTAAATGAAGCTGATTGACTCTAAATCTAGAGTCTATAAGAAATGAATTTAGCTTGAACGCCATTTTTTAACCCTCTCTTATAATAAGTATCTACCATCCCTTTTTTGAAATGTTATGCTTAATTTTAGTTCTTTTCACTCAATTTCAATTTTGTTTTTAATCTAAATGATAGTTGTAAATATTCCGTACATTTTTATTCCTAATGAAAATAAGCAAACACGAAATACCGAAATGTCAGATTTTCAAAAATGGTCAAAAAACACATTTGAATTTTCATTTTGTGTGATTCACACGGAAAGCGTAAGTTGCCATTTTCCAAAGGTAACCTCCAGAACTTTGTGTCGTAATGAATGTTTTCTAAAATAATGATTTGAGTAGAAAATTTGTATTTTTTGCTGTTGACTGTGTTTACTACTATGATGATCGTTTAGCAGATCTTTGTTCTCACTAGAGCTGGAGTTAGTTCTAAGCGAACGGATTGAAGAAATTATTTTTTTAATTTAATTTTCACCTATTTTGGTTTCAAATTAACAGAATGAAGAAACCATTTCTTAGATTTTAATTTTCACCTTATCTTGTTTCCAAGTCTATGGATTGAAGAAATTGTACATAAAAAAATTCCGCCCTGTCCTCTACCGTCATTATTCCGACTGTAAACCTGTAAAAAATATTTTTTGAAAACCCTCCAATTAATATATTCCTGATTTCAGCCCTGTCAATAGTAAATAAAATAGTACAGCAACGACTGTGGATGTGCTTTGGATGAAGAGGGCTGCGTACGGTTGGAGGTGGCACAGGTATTGGAGTGAAGGGATTGGAACCTTATTTAGTTTACGTTCAATTTTACCTTCAAGATTATTACAGTAGGCACATTTGTGCGGTGCCTCATTCGTAATTGACCAGTTCGGCTGTGAAAGGGGGCATTTAAAAATAAAATAATTTTTATAAATTTACTAAATTTAGGTTTTTTTTAAAAAAAAAAATAAAGAAGCGCTAGAGGCAATACAGGACCATTATAACTTTTAGGCGCAAACGAATATAACACAGTCAAGTGTAGGATGAACTTATCCACACCCGTAAGATTATAATACCTAAAAAATGGTTCGAAGTTTTTCCATTTTACCTCACATTCATATATCACCACCTTTATCACCGATTTAACACCACTTATCAAAAAATAAAATCCATACTCCCTTGCTACCTCGTACACGGATCTGTTGAACCGAGACTTTTCATTAAATCAGAATATTAAACGACGGTCGTTGATATCACCGTGAATCGCGCCTTTATTCCGACTCCTAATTGTTTCTATGGAAGCAGTTCGAATCGAAGCGGAGAAGAAAGGCAAGGTAATAATAATAATTTAACAGCATTGTGTACCGTATTATCCATGCACACCTGTGCTTCAGGCGCTCACTTCGTCGTGTTTATAAGTCGCAGTTACAAGAGTTCGGGCGCTGATATATATAAAAAAAAATAATAAGATAGAACTAACCAACGCCAGTGTACCACAGTGTACACGTATATCAGAAAATAAAGACATAAAAAATACATTTTTTTTTAATTACTTGTAATACAACCACTAGATCGACGAAACTTGTTTCTTTTTTATGAATTATTTGTATGTACGTACATTTTCGGGATCGTCTTTTAAGTACCGCACTTCAATCACGCATTAACGCCATTTCGCTTCAACTGTTTTTTTAATTTTAATTTTATCGTCGTATTAACGGAAATTCTAAATTTAAATACGTAATTAAACGAATGAGCTGTTAGTGAAGTTTCAATCGTATACAAAATCTTATAAAACTGATATAATAAAGATATCGTTTTAATAAAGTTTTTTTTTTCATTATTCTTCATGTTAGAGCCGTAGCCAGAGAGAGCTAGGGAAAATGCGCCCAAGCAGGACAGTTTAAACCACACCGGTAAACTTTTATATTCGATATAAAAACTAAAAAAAAAAAAAAAAAAAAAAAACAGTAAGCAGCCATGCCGCATCACTGGAGCTGAGTTTTTAATTGGGGCTTGTTCAGATTCGCAAATACCATTACTAACCTCTTCACGTCTCCTGGCTACACCCAGTGCCAAGTTAGAAAACCGCTACTTATGCCTTACAAAATCACTTGGGAAGTTCAATTTAGAATAAATGTAGTATTTATTGCCATGCAAAAGTCATATGAAGCCATACTTTACAAATTACAGCAACTTGAGGTTCGCTAAGTTCTCCTCAAATTTTGACAATTCGCCATTTTGGATCCATTGTAACCTAAATTTAAGAGATCATATTCCGGTCATTAACTAACCCTACATACAAAGTTTAATCTTTTTAGCTTGATTTGGTGAGAAGATATGCAACATTCATGAAATTTTCTGAAACTATTCCCCTCCAAAAGTGTTTATTGCTTCAATACCCCTTCAAATGCACTTGGGAAGCTGAAATTGGGAAATCTTAGTCACTTATACTCATTTTGTTACATGAGACCACAATAAGAAATTTTTGACATCTCTTGTACCCCTACCAAATTTTGGAGTCGATAACCCCTCTTTTTCCCCTCTAACATCATGTATTGAGGTGAATTGGGGATATAGTATAGTTCTTATTTTCAATAATCATATGATTCCACATTATTAATATTTTTACTAATTTGAAGCTCCTCAATCCCTACTCAAATTTTGATAATCCGCCATTTTGAATCCATCTTGATCCAAATTCAAGAGGTCATATTCTGATCACCAGCTAATCCTACATACAAAGTTTAACCTCTCAAGGTAAATTTGATGATGAGATATGGAAGATTTAAGAAATTTCATAACTCGAAACTTCCTCAAAAAACTGGTTTTTGCTCTAATTCCCCTCAAAATGCACTCAGGAAGCTGAAATTTGAATATGTTGATGTTCTTGACTCACTCTTTCATATGAAATCAAAAACAAAAAATTTAAGGTATTTGGCCCTTTTCAGTCTCACTCAAAATCTGAGTTATCTGTCACTTACCAATGTATCGAAAATACAAAAAAAGAACCTTCTTCTCATTTTCAAGAAAAGTCTCTCACCAAATTTTGAGCGATCTTCATCAATACTAACCAGCGCTATGTGTGGTGAGAGGGATACATGTATGTATACATATATACGAAAAAGTTGGACATTTGCCAGATGCAAATGGTCTAATATTTCAAGACCCCAACTACCTTGACCTGCTCTTCCAGAAATCAGATAGGTTGTAATTGCTATAGTTTAATTAAAAATTCAGCTAAAAGGAAGTCAGAGTCCCTATTAGGATTTGATTAACCTCCCTGAAATAATGAGCTGACTACAAGCCTGCTTTGTTGGTAGAGAAATAAATAAATAATAATTAAAAAAATAAATAAATAAGAAAATCTTGAATCGCCATTCAGATACTATTCCATACTCTAATTCATTAGTTAATATTTCAAAAGAATATTCGTCCAACTGGTAAAAACAACATTTGAGTATTCGTCGTTGGCAAATTTTAGCTAGCAAAGCAAAAACGGACAACAAGAAAAAACATGTCGCATAGGCATACGGTGTACCCAATAATGCATCAATCGTTCTTTCAGACGTCAACAACTCAAGCATTGACACGTGATGCCAGTTCTAAAAGCGAAAGAATATCGAGGCAAAAAATGCGCTATTTTCATTTCCAAATGCGTAGATGAAAATAAAATTAGACGACATTGGCGATTCATGTCACCTTTTCTTCTACTGCAGACACATTATAGGTTGAAATATTGGCTACTTTGGCACTGCCTTTTCATGTCAAGAGGACTAGTTTAAATCAAATACGCCATCGAAACGATATATGGTGGTTAATGTGCCACTGAAATAGTCTTCGTATTCGCTTACCAACGAGTTACCCATCTGGAAGGTTTGAAAAAAATACATCGAAGCATCACCGTCGTAATTACCAGATTAAAAAAAAAATCTTCATAATGCGAATCTAAGACTAACGCGCACGTGTCTAACTGTGATTTGACACTACATCCAGTCGGTATAATTACCAAGTCCATACAGTGTAATTAGAACGGTCACGAAACATACTTAAATAATAAATTTCCTCCGGTCCGCGTATTCGATGGCGGATGAAGGAAAAAAACATTCATCCTATATACTCGAGTACTGGCAGCAGCGAAAACAATGGACACAATTTATTTTTTTATTGCTCGCCCATCTGGATTATTATAGCGTTAAAACTCATCTATGTATTTGTGTGCATTTCCATTACATATAATTAAAGGAACCAGCGAATACGCGAATGCGCCAAACACGTGTGCAACAATTTTCAACATTTTTACACTCGCGTGCGCTCCAAATGAAGCTCGTAGAAAAGCGGAAGAAAGCGGCGACGGATTACAATTAGATGCCTTATCTAACGCCTAAGCGAACCCTACGAACACCTGTGCCACTGATTCGCGAGCGGCCGATATAATTTACTCGACATTATAATCGTAATTGAGCGCGAAAAAAGGAAACGGCGTATTGAGGACATTTTTAATTGCTTTCTACACTCAAACGTAGACATTTCTACGTCCGAAGTAGTACACCACTCATTTATGGTCTTCGAACTTTTATCGCACTTCGCATCTCCTCCGACCCGGTAATCGCTTCATGAAAGGCGAAAAAAAAAAAAATTCGTACGCCAAAAAATCGACCCGATTGAGATAAACGACGATACGAAACGCCGTTGGAAAATAGGTAATGAAAAACATAACCAGTTAGGCTCGGTACCGGAGTCGGAGATGGCGTGATGCCCTAGTGGGTTCAGCGCCCGTTTGGCGCCACTTACCGACCAGTTTAAACTTCGAGTTGTGATAGCGCGAATGAAAAATAAAAAGATTAATATTTTACAACCAATCCGTGCAACATCGTTACAAGAAATAAACTTATAAGCAGCCGTACCATACTATAGGAGCTGAGTTTTTTCAGGCATGTGCAGATGGGCAAATAATGCTTTTGCTTGCTTAACGATCATTTTCAACTACCACAAAATGAACCTGGTGTATGGTAGGGCAAAATGAAGACATGAAGATATGTCACAGTGGTTCGTCGAACTGATCATCGAAGTACTTATTCATTATAATTTATATTTAAGCTTCTTGACGGTTCTCAAGCTCTCCCCAAACTTCGAAATATCCTCTAGTCAACTTTGAGTCAAATTTAAGAAGCCGTATCTCCTTCCAAACTGACGCTATACACGAGTATGAACAAAGTTTGAGATGTTTAAAAATGTATTAGAAGAACAAAAATATGATGTGTTGTAAGAAGCATCAGTTGAAAAATCTTTTTAAAGTAAAAACAGATAAGTACTTTTCTACAAATACTCGAATATAATTTTTTTCATAATTTTTAGCTACAGTTGTATCCTATTTTTCTATTTAGGATACCTTTTTTTTTTCTGCGGGAATCTTTTCTATCGCACACGGCACTATTTGGCCGGGAACTGCTTGTGACATTACTTCCAGCCAAGCAGGGGCACACCACCTCCTACTTGGGGGGTACTATGTACCCGGGTGCTTGATTCTTGACCCTTACCTTTTCGGAGTATGGTAGTCGCCTGCATCTTAGGGCCCTACTTCTGTCTGCGTCATTCCGCCTTACTCCAAGCCATGAAGCAAGGTAGGAGCGGTCCGCAATCAGTTCGGTACCACGACCATGGGGTCCGATGAACGTAGCCCCACCCATACAGCTACTCGATCGACCACTGAAACTTGAGGCCATGACACATACCCAGTCATCTGGCTAGAGTCGTTCACCATCTTATCAGGCATACGCTACCCATGCCACATCAAGAACCTACCACATCAAGTTGAAACGTGTACAGCAGGGGTAACACAGGCCGTCCCCGTCGTCCCTTAAACACTCACTACTACCCGGTCCTGATCTCCAGGGTTCGGATACTTGGGCTTAGATGCCACTCGTGTGACTAACCTCCTCCTCTGCTGTGGCAACGACAGCTCCTCGACGACGCCCCTGCGCCTGGCGCTCACGCTCGGCATCCTCCTTCCGCAGCATGACATTATTGGCAAACTCCTGAACTGCCTTCCATGATGTTAGCGACAACAGCATTATTGGGACAAGTGTCTCCGTGTTGAGGCCATCCTTATCTAATGCCAGGGATACCAGCAGCCTATTGCGTAGGGGAGACCACTCCGGACATTTGAATAGGGTGTGTCCAGCATCATCGGCTTCCTGGGCAATTTAGGATACCTACTTGAAAAGTTTAGGTGGAACCGAAATTCGCACAGGGTGCATATGTTTATGCAATCAACTATTGAGGGAGAACTTATTATAAATTACAACCTGATCAAATTGATAAGAAAAACTGATCCAATCTTATCCAAAGGTATAAGAACTAGATCTGATTTATAAATTACAATGAGTGCCTAGTGCCTACTATGAAGCCTTTTAGCATGTAAATATAAGATTTTCTATTTCTATTAATACAAATATAGATATTTTTTGTGTTAATGACAGGGCCGTGCAGAGAAAATTCAGGCTCAGGAGGAAAAGTCATAAGAGCACAAAAAAAAAGTTGTGGAGGTAGTAAAGACAGATTTTTAGCGCCAATGCGTCAAGGGGTCAAGTTGCGGGCCTTCGGTGGGTCCTCAAAAAAAAATCGGACCCGAGGGAAACTCCCTCCCATTCCCCCTCTGCTCAGGCCTGGTTAATGATTGAATAATGCAATATAATAATAATACTTCAGCTATATAATGATTAAAGCAGATTATAATTGAAAATAAATGATTATAATATATAAAACTTGAGAATAAATGAAATAAATAATAAGTAAATACGTGCAATGATCATCCCTACGTCAGCTCTTCTCTGCAGAAGAAGCACTACTAGGCTTCCATCAAATTTCTCCGTGAGCTATTGAATCATAAAATCGATGATACTATATTACTCGCCAAAATAAATTTTCATGAACCTGTGACATAGATATAAAAATAGTCGCTTTTTAACATTCCTCTTTCATCGGTTAATCTTGGCAAATTCGCTCTTCTCGTCTCCTCGATGAAAGAGCTCGGCTTATTAATTGTCATGAATTCTGTCCAAACATCATCAGATTAACTGATTGAAGGTTACTTTCTTTTGGATTAGGTATGACTGTTTCTCGTAAGGTGGGGCGACGTGTTCAGTTTTTTTTTGTGGCGAAGTTTTATTTTCTTCGTAGACTTTTATTTTGCGGGGGGGGGAGGGGAGGTGTTCCATTCTATAGGAGTATATTCTTTGTTTTTGTGTTGGTAATTTTTTTTATTTTTTTCCATCTTTTCTCTCACTCATTTCATAATTTTGTATAATATTCCTCTCCTATAATTGGCGAACATTTGTTGGAGGGGGAGGGGGGTTACAATAGATAGATAAATAAATAAATAAATCCATTTACTGGGAACCCTGCGTTAAAAAATGTATTAGACATACCGGAAAATAAATTGGGCAATTTTGTCCATGGATTCTTGGAATTCTCTCTTCATTTATCTGGCTAATTTTCTCCACAGGGTTTAGTTTTATTGAAAATTATTTTTTGGTATCTTCCTAAAAGGGTCATTTCACATTTAAACCAACTTACATATTTTGTCATAAAAATTGGAAAAAATCTGAAATTAAATCAATCACATTTAAAGTATAAATGTCAACTTGAAACTTCCATATGCTCCTCCTGAAAATTTTCTTTGCTGACACAACGCATTGTTCTTCTGAACGAGCGATGCATACGAAGCAACTGAGCATACGACTAATGATTTCTCATGTAAAGATACGAGGTCACTTCCCAACTCTTTTTTTTCCTCCAATAACAGGGACTTGTAATAGTTTTGTTTTTCATTGAAAATGAAGCTAAATGGTAAATACCCATTGGCGCCAAAATATTAATGTGTCAAACTCATCCTCATATCTATTATCGCTACCGTAATAAAATACGAAATAAATCCGTCATTAACCTCGACTAATACTTTTGCTTTTTTATTCACCTACGTACCAATAAACTTTTCATAACCATCTTACACGACCGTTTTTAATTACCCGTTCACCGCATCGTACCAATAAGTTCGACCGCCAACACCTATGTAAAAAAAAACTGCTCACTCAAGGTATATCTTTTTGTCCTCTATAAATAATATTCTTATCACCTTATCAAATCGTTAGATCATGTGCAAGATTAAAATACCGCGCTACATGTGTTTTCCATCTTCGAGGTTGTTTTCGAAAGTCATACCAGTTCACGATGGTGCCTACGCTGAAGGCGATGCTTCGTTCCGTTGTAAAATGTGACTCGATAATTCGCGCTAGGACGGAAAAAAAACTGGTCACTGACTGTTAATAGGTTTCTTGTTTTGTCATACATTATCTCGTTTTCTTCGACCAATCCGTTATAAACTCGAAATGTCATTTAATTACCACTTTTCCTACCTTTTCGCGGATCTCCTCACAGCCGTACAAATTACCCGTTTTACGCGCGTATAATTTCGCGTGTACGCGACTACGCGTTCGACTGCTCGATGTTTCGCGTCGACGCGAATTGAACTGTTGGCCGTTCTCATTGCTCATTAGTAATAACGTCGAACGTACGTATTACACAGTCGACGGTGCAGTCGAATTAGCATCATGAGTCATAACTACGTAGATCTGCGCGCTAATGCATTTTAAACCTGCGAGTACATTTTCACGTCGAAAGTAGTCACGACTGTTACGAAATACGTACCCAGAAGAGCATCGAGGAAATCCTAATATCGACGACCCCCGCGTCCACCACCCACCGTTCGGTTGCATCTCATGAATACCATTACCGATAGCGCGTAACGCGACCGCTCTAATTATCGTCGTTCTTCGAACATCATTGCGAAATAGCATAACTCGTTGGACAAATGGCCTTCGACCTTGGACAAACCGATTGATTTTCTAAATTCGCCGTTATTACGTGTCGGCCAAAATGAACAAAGGCGAATTACACCGATGACAACGTCGCCTCACTCATAATGCTAATCTCCCGCCGATAAATAAACAAAACGATAGCTAACCCATCGATACCGAGCGTAAACAGAACACCGTTACTTTTAACCCGCGGTATTCCGAATGGAAAAACTGCAGCACGTGCAAATTGCACCAAGGTCGACAAATTCTAATAAACGTCTTAAATTAGATTCGTGTGCTATGCATCGGTTTATCCATTCAAGGTCTAATAATGCAATTGGTTTTATCGGGTGGTCGTAAAATTACGCGAACACCTGCAATTCGTCTAATTTCAAAACTTTTTGAATATTCATGTCGTCTCTCGTTAAAATTTAGACGATTATTATGATGCTCGGATATGCGACGAAATTTTACACTCGTCCAAAAAATTCTATCGTGGCTGAAAAACGCCTCGAGTACGCGTTCCTCTCGACGCAACCGGTACCCTCATGTCTTTTCATTTTCTCAAATTAATAATACGTAAAAACCATATAAAACTGGGTTATACTGTAGGAAATGTGTTATATGCATATACAATGCATCTAACCTGACCTTGAAAAAGGGGCACGAACGTCTTCTAACATCACGACCGAAGAAAAAAAATAGTAAGTATAATTTCATTAGTCTTATTTTTTCTTGTCGAGCTCGCCGTATAACCACGAGCCGAGAGATAAAATTATCAGTCGTCATTAAATAAAAAAGTATAAATCAATCATTCGCCTAGGTTAAATAACTACTTATTTTGTAACGCGCCTTCGTACGTACTTATGCGCAAATTAATTCTACTCGTTTTTTTTTTATACGCCACGTTCATGCATTAAATTGTATTCAGTATTTTTCGTTGAATAATAATGTTTTGTGTTATTGAAAATGAGGCTAAAAATTAAATATGTAAATTTTGATGCAAAAAGTGGACAGGCTAGGAAACGTTTTGGAGAGAAATGGAGTCATTTTCATTTACATGAAGAAAAAAAAATTGATAATTCTCAATTAATAAGTTCCACTCATTATATTTATCAAAAATCATCATTCAATGCATTTGTTACCAACTCTTTAGACTATCCAACATCATCCAATAAGTGGCTGAAAATTCCTCAAGTACTGTGAGTTTGCTGATGATAATATTAAACCTAAATTATCATTCCCTACATAAACTACTATAATAAGTTAATTTTTAAGTTGCTTTGCGATATTAATCGTCGCAATGGCAACGATGCCAAGAGACATGAAATAAAATGGTTCAACAAAAATTCGTGAGTAAATGAATAAATTAAAAATTCGAATATTTGAAGCGGTTTGTAAAGCGGAAACGGAATTTTTAAAACTAAAAGAAAACTAAATTAAAATTGTATTCTTTAGCATTTATCATTACATCGTGTATTTGCTGTGTAAAAATTTATCTTACGATATTTCGTAATTTTAATGAAAACATTTCAACTGTTGAACTTATTGCAAGAAGAATAAGAAAAAAACAATTCATAGAAATTAATACATAAATTTTTGTACCGAAATACTCGATAGTCCTAGAGGACTAGAATGGTATGAAAGAATAAAAGACAAAAAAATAAGATGAAAAATAAAAAATTAGCAGTTATTTGAGACACGACACAAACTGATGAATAGCAAAAAATTCTGAATACACATAAGGGTAGGCCTGCAGCTAGCTCTTCACATCAGGGAAGATTAACTAAATCCTAGAGGGGGCAGGGATGGTAGTTTACGAGTAAACTTCGTTGTTTACATCTTCGCGTAAAGTATGTAATCTATGTAAACTTCGTGTAGACTATGTCAACAATGTAGACTTCACGTGAAAAATGGGTAAAAAATCCAAAAATCCAAAAAATATCTCGAAAAAAAATCTAGAGGGCTCTGACTTACGGGATGCGTCGACTCAAACTAATTTTGAGATTCTTACATTTTTAGATTCTGTGAATCGTCCTTTTTCTTTTAAGTTATTACCAAAAAGTAAAAAAAATCGATCTAAGCGCGAAAAATTGGAAAGTATTTTTGCTATAAGTAAATCATGTGTAAGGAGCGTTTTGACTTAACAAGATCAAGTCTGTGGCATAACGAGATAAGTCGTTTTCATTAATGTAGAGTTTTGTGTTCGCGCTTCTTTTTACAACATTCGATGTTGAAGAGATGAATTTTTCAAAATTTTTAAATTCCGCAGCATTATATTCGCCAAAAAACCCTTTAATTTTACGAAAAAAAGATATTAATGGTGAATCAGTCAAATGGACAGAAATCCATTGGATTAGATATGTGAAAAATCCCAACATTAAAATTTTTTTCAAATATAACACTAATGAAGATGAAGAATCTGTACTTTAGATTTAAAACGAACCAAAAATGACTTTCTATTAGATCCAAAACAACGGTATACTGAAGCGTTTCCGATTGCGGAAGATAAAAAAAAGGACATTCTAGATTTATTACATTTAGTTCCAGAAGTTTTTCGACAATTCTATGAAAATTTAAAAAGTAGTCCTAAAATTAAACCGTTGTTACCAGACATTGAGTATGTAGTTATTGATGAATAGTTATTAATTTGTTAAATTGTCGCTCACATTAGTCAGTAATTTTGTTTTTCATTTTTCATTTTTTTTTTTTTTCATCATAAATAATACAAAAGATGGGTTTCTCATTATTACATTAATTAATAACGTATTTGCTTTGGTTTTTCTCCTTTTTTTTATTTTTATATTTTAGGTACAAAATACAAAAGATGAATATTTGAAGTATTGATATAAATTTCCTATTTTCTATTTTGTCCTGCTTGTTTTTATTTCATTATTATTTTATTAATAATATAATAATGTAATTATGAATGATTTTTACATGTAATTTTTTATTTCAAGGTATATGAAGATAAAAATAAAAATAAAGTGCTTCGACCAAAATTATGCATAGGGAAATATTAAATCTTATTGGTATAAGTCAACTGAATAAATGTCTTCCTGAGGTAAGTCACTTTCATGTTACAAAAGTGCGATAGAAAAAATATTATTTTTAATACTATATGAGAATTTCCATTCTTTAATTCTTCAACACTGTTATGAATAAATTGTAAGATCAATCACACCTCTTCACACCAAAAAATGATGAAATCCATTCTTTAACTCCCTATTCGGATCGGTCACTCATCCAGAGTGCGCTAGTGGGCATGATTTTGAAACGAGGCTTTTCTTATCAATATGAACAAATATCGTTAACAGTTGAGTTACAGTTGAAATATTTTATGAAATTATTGTCATTTTTCATTTGAAAATGTCTGGTTACATTATTATTTGAATGGCATACTTACTATCATATCATTTTCGAAAGGGAAATTGAAAAACATTGTACTCACATACTCTTAATAATTTCTTATGTGTTAAAACTATACGAGGTTATTTCCATTCTCCTGGAAAGTAGTTATTGTTAACTTATCCCATTAAGTTAGAGCACTCTAGAAATAAAATATTAAATTACTGAACGCATAGCTCATAGTAGTGTTGAGAAGTTTAAATTACCAAGTGAAAGAACCGAAGTAATTTACCGTAAATTACGGTCATTTTTTCAAATTACCAAGAATTGCCCATCACTACATCATAGTTTATATAGTTTATGCGTAAACTATTGGGTTTACTTTACATAGTTTACACGTAGATTTCGCGTAACTGCGTAGACTTGAAACCTACTGTACAACCCTGACTGGGGGCTTCGACTTCATTTTTTACGTTAGCATTGAATATAAAATTTCACTGGGGTCTGCCCCCCCCCCCAGACTAAAGACTGGCATAAGAATGAATCGAAAATACCTTTCTCCGAAAACGGACAACAATGGTATACAAAATATGAGGTTAGACATGAAACCTGGATACAATGAAAAAATTCAACTCGGTAGAATATCCAAAAGTTTCATCTTCTTTTTGCAAGCTGATTACTTCGACGTGCAAAAAATTGTCAATACTTTTAAAAGTTGAGAAACGAAAAATTTATCGAAAACGATCTATACCTAAAGATTCCATTTCCTCCCTCCTCCCCTCCAACATTTGAAGTAGCGATTCGAAAAAAAAAAACGAAGTTAATTAAGACTCTAAAAATGTTACAATGACCCAAAACTTTTTTTTTGAACGATTTTATTAAAATACATACCACAGTAAGTCTTTGCTGTAATTCAAAATTGAAGAAAAAAATTAGATAAAATTGAAAATTCGTCGAAACCGGACACAGTTCAATTATGTGGTCAAAAATGATCATAAAGCATATTTCAGAGTATATGGTTTCAATTAAATGGGCGGGAAGTGACAAAAAGAATCAACAACCCTGCCGCAGATCCTCAACTACCAGCACAAGCTCCGCAAGATCAAGGTCCCGCAATAGAAGACATCTCACTACCTGTAGGAAGAACAGTCTCGGTCAGCTCTACGGGAGTCTAAGCCCAATTCGAAGTGAATAATGACGCATCAATCGCATTTATACTCTAAAATTTATACTTGAAGGAGTAGAAGCAACCTGTCCTGCTGAGGTCTTATAACAACCGGATGGAAGGAGGCTTATTATGTCATCATCTGAACATGCCGCAAGACTACAAAAACGCCTACGAACCCCTTAATGCAGGCGTTTATAATGATGGTGGTCCAATCAATACTCACACGTTTACTGGTAAAACTTTTCTCATAATAAACCCTAACAAAACTAAACTCATTCTTCACACCTTCACCCACCGCTACTTCCTATACCTACACTTTGCTAGAATCACTAAAAACAATGTCCCACTACCCTTCTCAACACATATGACACATCTCGGCATCAAAATTGATCAAAATCTCCATATGCACCTACATCTGAAAAGTTCAATTCCCAAAATATTATCTATTCAAAGAAAATTCGCTAAAATTTTTACTGATAGGTTTGGGTACTCTCCATGGGTGAAGAGGATCATGTATAACTCTACCATACTGTTCGTTAGTCTTCCACATTCCCCCTTTTTTTTTAACAACACACAATTACTACTTTAAAAATTCTACCGATCATATGCCATTTCTATAATACAAAGATACTACAACATTCCATATCTAGTTTCCACAGTTCTCTCTAAGACCCTACCCCACATCTTCGTATTTTGGGTTGCTTTTTTAAATACAAATTACTTCATTCCCACGATCCTCATAACACCCTACACTCTCTCTACCCTTCTTTTCCCTTCATTCAACCTAGCTCACTGAATTTTAATTGTCAATCGATTCATCACACAATACACTTCATTTTTCGAACACCTGTTTTTTTTTCAAACAGCTCAAAGCTCGATAGTTTGAAATTTTTAGAAAACTATAAAATCTGCAAACTTTGATCTCATAATGATGAATGTAAAAGTGAACCTCAGAACGTCTATACATTTTTTTCATATTTTATCGGATTTATTTCGCAATTATTCTACTATAAGACACGTGGATTAAAGAAAAAAAATAAAAAATCATTCAGCCCTGTATTCATTTGTTGAAAAAAAAAAAGATTACCGAAACTACAACACCATAAAATACCTTCATTGCACATCTGAGAATCGGCGATTACCCAGGCGATAAATTACTTTCGCAGGTTGTTCATTAAATCCCGTAGGTGGCGGCGAAAGATAAATATTACTCAACCACCTACGCAACAATGTATCGAAATTCGTGATCACCCAAACTGCATAATTCGCCTGCATTATCCGCCACTTATCTCGGTTGTATTTAAAATGCAAATAAACGTCCTCCAAATTAAATCTAAGGTTGTCATTATTGTTACGCCGGAGAACGAATGCAACAGCGAGCGAAAAAAAATCCCCAGTTACCATTTTCCATTAAACGTGCAACCGCACGCTCGTAATAATATTTTTCCAGCAAAAATACGTCGAATTTATATTTCTGCGCGTATTTGACAGTTTAAATATGTTATATCGCGGAGAGAGAGCGTAGAAAAATAGTTGAATTTCGTGTTCGCGCATAATAACTATTAGCGGACGACCTTGTTTTGTGAAAAAAAAGCATCACGATCGAATGCACATAAAGTGCACTTATACCGCAGCGTATAAAGAGACGAACTCACACTACGCGTTCTATTCTATACCGGTGCATACGTAGTCGTCGGTAATTGCGCGTAATTATCATAATGTAAACGATTATTACATAACTCCCCGCGCTGTCGTCGAGTCGTATTTATCATAACGTTGCCTCCGTGCACGCTAGCCCTGTGCCAGTGCCATTGCCGGTGTCTACTTCGATTTCGTAACTTCGCTTCAATTGTTTAACAATTTATTTTGCTTTACTATTCGTTACCGTCAAGTACGTCTGTCACATTGTACCATCCAGACGACCAAATTGGATTAAAGATCGAAGCATTTTTCTACATCATTTACTCGCAAAAAAAATTGCCTTCAGGAGCATGAGTGAATACTTGTGAAAGTAATAATCGATGAAATAAAATTTATTAAGTATCTACAACTTGAACATTTAAAATTCAAAATTTTGATGACCCCTGTTTATGCACAATCCTCAAATCGTGGCAGTTTGAGAAGCAGGATAAATACTCATGGAGGAAATTATCAAAATTAATTTGCTGGGTTATCTTAAAAGTAAACTGTATGTTTTAGATAGCACAGAACTAGTGCAGAGATCGTGCTTGAGTGGAACCCCAAAAATTTTATCAACATCAACGAAAATTTTTTCTTCAGTTTTTTTGCTACTCTTACAAACACAAACAAAAACCATGTCATCGTCGTAGAACTATATAAGAAAATCGGAAAAAATTTTACTTATTGCGCAAAGTGAAGGAAACTATAATATTTTCATTAGAAAATACCCCACAGGGGAAAGATACTTCGAAAAACATCCTCAAGTTGGGGGAATCATTTTTTTGAAAAAATTATCAAAAATGGGTAAATATTCAATTTGCCAACTATAACCTACTAGAACTTTTCACTGAAGATTTTCATCAGTCTAACCGATTTTCAATATATTTGAATATATGAAACCCAGCAAGCATTTGATTAGCTGTGAGCGAGGGGAGTCACTTTTTGAACAAATTCTATACTGAGTAGATATCAACCTTGAAAGCCTAAAATCACAAAGGCGCTTAACTCATTCATTCATCCCACTCACTCTTAATCGATTTAGGAATCAACATGCTCAGCAGTAGATGGATCGAATATTTTTTTTTTTTGAAAAAGTGAAGGGTGGTTAGTCATAATAGACAATAGACAATAGACAATATATAATTAACAAAATACTAGATATAAAATTTCTCAATAGTATTGTACGGCCACTAGTACCCAAATTTGGATGAGCGGTGCGCCGGCTCTCACAACTCAAAGTTTGACATAAAGGAAAAAAAACAAAAAGCAAAACAAACAAGCAAAACAAAATATACATTATAAAATGAGCAAAATCATTTGAAAAATTACTAGAATGGAGGGGAAGGGGAGAGGGAACCAGAAAATGCCACCACCATCCTATCCTAGCTGAATAACCTCAATTCAGTTCCCTACCTTATTTGTTTACCTTCTGAAGTCATATTTTGTGGACCAAAGACTAAAACAAAAATTAGCCTTTTTTTTTAATTTTGCGAGGTCTTAATCGTTTTCAATTTTTTCTTCAAAAAGCACCAATTTTGATTATTTGAAAAAAATGAGTAATTTACAGATTACGTGAACTCCATTGGCCTAATTTACGCTTTTTCGGACTCGAGAGGCAAAATATGCTCTAAATTTATTCCACAGGGGTTCCTAAAATCTGAGCTTTTTGATGTTAAAACACTTATACAAGGCCAGTTTTCAAGCCAAAATTAATCGGTGATAATAAAGAACTTATTTTGTGATAATGGTGTTTCTTTTACGTATGTGAAGTAAACAATATGAAATTTTCGTTAATTCAGCATTATATCGTGCGTTTAAGTGATTCGGGCACAATTAGCGCAAAAATCTCAGTTTGTTGATAACATAATAAAAATTAAACTACAATTACAAAATCAAAAAGCATTTTTAAAATTACTTTAACGAATTTCAAGGCTGATAAATTCATTTCAACTGCATTACAATTTCTTTGCATTTGAAAAAAACAATTTTAAATAATTGGAAGAGATTTTATCGCTGATTGTACCCGAATCACTTGGACGCACGGTATATGGAAGCCGAATTGTGAAGTTGATATTTTTTTGATAAGTTTGCCACAGTGTAAGCGAATCCTGTATACTGATTGTACTCTCGTAATATAGATACGAAAGCAAACTAACCCATTCTTTTCTTATGATCAAATTCTGATCACAAAAGAATGCAACCTTAAAACCCAGAACAAATGAAGTATTTCTTGAATTTATGCCATGCCAGAATCATATGAACACATATTTTCTTGAATTATAGTTACTTGAGGTTCTTCAAATTATTTTCAAATTGTCAAGATTCGCCACTTTGGATTCATTGCATATTTTTTTCTCTTGAATTCAAAAAAGCCTGAATCAAGGTTAAACTGTGCACATCACTATTAAATTACCCATTTGTAGTTCACTTAAGAAAACATACAAATTCGTGCTTTTTGGAAATTACAGGACACCGTACGTACAAAAAAAAAAAAAAAAAAAAAAAAAAAAAAACGCTTTAGATCGCGAAACTTTTTTTTAAATTATTGGTTAGAATTTTTTTTCAGTTTTTAAACGACATTTATTACGACTTTGAAAGTTAAAAAAATGAACTGCCAGAAAATTTCAAATTTTTTAAAATTTCTGACTTCATTTCAGGTGGTCTAAAAATTAAGTGAAGAAGTTGACATTTTTTAAGAAGAGCTCATTTAGCAACTATTTTGACCAACATTCTTCACTTTCTGAAAAAAAAAAAAAAAAAAAAAAAAACGATATTTGGGCTACTCTATTCTACCACAAGGTTATTTGGGGAAAAAATAATTTTTCCAAAAAAGGCTGTAACTCAAATAAGCATCAGGTATGGCTGCTGAAAATCGCTAGATCTTTTTAATCTATGATGAGATTTCACTCATATTCACGAGAGCAAAATCACATTACTTTTTAGCTAAATTTTCAACTTGAAAATGATAGCTATTACAGCCTACTTGATTTGGGAAGGGGGATTGGGGAGGGCGGGATCATCGAATCATTGCGTTTCAGACCATTTGTAATCATCTGGCAAATGCCCAACTTTCTGGTAAATATATAATTACACATATTTTTCCCACACGCGTATCACCGACGAGTATTTGTAAAATTCTCTCAAAACTATGGTGAGAGACTCATCTTAGAAATGCGACAAAACTACTTTTACATTTTTTCAATAAAAGTCAATTTGCGCGGATCGTTCAAATTTTGAGAGGGCTGGAGGAAATACAGATCACTCAAATTTTTTGTTTTAGTTTCATATAAAAGAATAAGTTACGGACACCAACATATCCAAATATGAGCTTCTTAAGCGCATTTTGAGGGAGGTTGGAGCAATAAACGGTTTTTTGAGGAAGTTTTGAGTCATGAAATGTCTTGAGTCTGCCATATCTTCTCACCAAATCAATGTAAAAAGCTCAAACTTTGTATAAGTTTAGTCAATGACCAGAATATGATCTCTTGAATTTGGATCAAAATGGCGGATTATAAAAATTTGTATAGAGCATGAAAAGTCTCAAATTAGTAAAAATGTAATAAATACGAACTCATATCATTATTGGGTATAGGAAGCATATATTCCCAAATTCAACTTCACCCATGATATTGGAGAGGAGGGGTTATCGACCTCAAAATGTGGCGGGAGTGCATGAAAGATGGAACATTTTTTATTATGGTATCGTATGATAAAATGAGCCCATTTGTGCACCCGAACAACCCTCAGTTAAAAACTCAGCTCCAGTAGTGCGACATGGCTGCTTACTTTTTTTAATTTATTTATTCATACTCCTTTACGTTACAGATTAATATATAATATTCAATCGTGAAGAGAAACGAGATGGGCAGTCCTGCCAATAAATCCCTCCACTTTCTTACAGTAGTGATACCTCACAAGATCACTAAATCAGATGTGATTGAAGATACCTTTGCACTAAAGGGCTTAAATGATCTTTGCGGCTGCGAGATAATCGATGACTTCATCAGCGTTTCCAGATCCCGTTACTCTTTAGAAAGTCATTATCAAAATCTCTGGAATTAATCAGTTATCATTTAATACAGAATTAGTAAATAAAGGATATATAAAATAAAAAAAAAAAAACTATAAAAATTGAAAAAATTACTCTTAGTGAT
Source organism: Phenacoccus solenopsis (assembly GCA_009761765.1). Classification (NCBI taxonomy): domain Eukaryota; kingdom Metazoa; phylum Arthropoda; class Insecta; order Hemiptera; family Pseudococcidae; genus Phenacoccus; species Phenacoccus solenopsis. The sequence goes on from CM019752.1 coordinate 16,115,323, forward strand.
AAAACAATGGAAATGAGCAACAACGAATCAGTTTGACAATATGATATTTTTTGTTGAAAATATTTCACTCTCCTTCCCTTCGAACTCTAATGTATTTTCTCATAATAGGAACCACACTAATGTAGAAGAAGTACATGTCTTCTAATTCAATTACATTTGTGTCAGCTCCATGGATCGACAGTGATTATGTTTTTGAACATAAGGATAGTCTCAATCACTTCTTTTGCATTAGTAGGATAAGAATAAGCAAACGAGGATGTCGAATGAGGGTACCACGTGAGAAGAACCCGACGTTCAATCCAATAAGTGACAAGTTTAGAACCTCAGAATTTCACAAATCACGCCTCGAATACTTCAGTCACTTCCAGGTTACCCGTGAAAAGGATCAAACCAGAATCTAGTTGAACTATCGACACAGACGTAAATCGCCATCGTCGCGTAACCGTTAATTAAATCGTCGGCGTGAGCGCGCCAATCTGGCCGAGATGAAAAATTAATATTATCAACTGTCAGCAATCAAAACATCGTTGCGGCTGTTCGATAGAGCGAATAATAAAACTAGTGTGGACGGCGCGCGCGCGCGCGGTTCCGGGCTACACTCTTAATCATTATCGAAAGCGGTTATCTTCATTATCTGTCATTCTGACGCGTCTGCGTTCAATCTGCGTACGGCGCAACCCGTTATTCGCGATCGTAATGCGCCGTATAATGGATATTTCGAGAATATACGCGAGACCGGTTCCTTCCTATGCATCGCGACGGCTCTATGGCTCGCTCGGCAAACCACATCCGCTAATGAGCACCTAATATTAATATCAAATCCGCGGTTACCCATCATTCGTGCTACTATATACTCGAAACTATTATCGTGAAGAGAGGAAAAAAAATCATCCATGTCATCATCTTTGTTGTTACTATTACTATAATTACCCACCCGGGCACCACCGTTCTATTACCTTCGTCACGACTCAACAATAACCAGTTTGCTACCGTGCTGACGTTATAAACGCCCGCCGGCCGTCTAGGGTGCGGTTGTACGTCGCTAATGAACGGTTTTGTCTTAATATCCAATCTAATACCTCCGACTATATCCCAAATCGCACCGAGCTCCGTATCGATACCTACCGGAATTTTCGCGTCTTCGCCAGATGCACGGTTGACCGTTAAATCCGGTCGTAACGTGCGTCCCATTAAAAACCTCTCGAATCGTGTCCACTTTGTAATAACAAACCAAAATATAATCTTTAGCCTTTGGCCATACGTAATCCGAATCCGCGCCAGCGACCACCAATACCCGAGTTCAACCTCGTCCAATCAACATATCACACCTGAGAATAATTCTCTTACCGAGTACAATCCACATCCAAAGGGTAAATTTTAAACAAGTGTTCCAAAAACCTTCACTCACGCAGTCGCCGGCCACGCTGGAGTTTTGTTACAACAAAGATGAGCACCCGAAACGCCGCGCTACACAATCGAACCCTCGAATTTTAAATTCTTCTCCCCCTTTTTTTCCCTCACTCGGCCTTATTGTAAATCCACAATGTACCGAAACCGGGTCAACGTAGAGGCTATACGAATTAGTTCGACGCGAAGAAATTAAACAACAAACCCGCTTCGTCGTGCACTCTCGTCCGATGCAATACGATACAAATGTGAAACAATACTCACGGCGAAGAGTGTGAGATCGAGACGTGTCAAGTTCGTCTTATAAAATGACAAATGATTCTGTGTCAAATATAATTTAGTACTATGAAACCTCGAGTAACATGACCATCGGTAAGTTTCGGTTTTACATCGTTACGGACTCGAAAGTTGAACAAGCAATGGCGGATTCGGCGTCAACTGTATTTTTTTTTCTTCGAACGGCTTCGACTGAAAAATTATTTTTAAAAAAAAGATTAACCATCATAGATTTACGAACATATTTTTCAAGACATCTTACCGTTATAATCAGGTGAAAGGTTATAATTGCGTTTTGCTACCTTTTACGCCTATTTTTCGACTGCACGAACAAATAAAGAGATTCTATCATTGCAACGAAATATTATTCACGAAACCTAAACATTTCCTTTGTTCATAACGACCATTCTTGATGGTAGAAATGAATTATTTTTTCGCTTTACACGTGCGAATTTTATAATTCGATATCATGAGTTTTTAAACGTAGAGATAGTTTTTATTTCAACTTTAATTACTTCATTTTTTTTAGAAGAAGATTAATTTTTAGATTTGATTTAAAAAAAAATACATCATTTACAACTTTAAATCATGTTAGAATGATAATTATTAAGGTAGTGACAGTGGAAACAACCGATTTTAAGGGAACATTTTTCAGATGTTATTCGACACTAAATTTTTTGGTAATATCACTTGTTTTGACGAGAGAAACTTCGATTATTTCTTCATATTGTATAACATTATTGCAAAGGATTCGAAGAAGTCGGAGGATCGGAGGAATCCCATTATCAAGGAAGAAACAGCAAGTATCAATTTATCATGCCAATTTTTTGTTTCATTCTCTTATCGGTTTTTTTGTTTTTCCACATACGACCTCCTTTACTCTCGATTCTCATACATTGGAAATTGCTTTCTTTTGTGACATCTTCGATGTAGAGAGCTACTGTTGACTACATAGAACAGTGTGAAATGATACACAAGGTAAGGAAGTTAGGTTAATATATTATTTTTTATATAACAATTCATGCATTATTTAAATCTATAATATTCATATTATATATTGGGGTTTTTTCAAGTCTCGCCGAGTAGTGAAAATTGAAAATTATGATTTTATGAATTTCACTTGAGAACAATATTTTTTTTTTTTAATTAAAGATTTGAGAACTATATCGCCTGACAGGTTAAAGTAATGAATAATTCTTGATCAATGACAATTTCGCAAAAAAAAAAAAAAAAAAAAAAAAAAAAAAAAAAAAAAAAACGTAAGCAGCAATGCTGCATTACTAGAGCTGAGTTATCAATTGGGGTTTGTTCAGGTTGGCAAATAACGTTGATCACCTCCTCATGTCTACAGGCCACAACCACTACGAAGACTGACAACCCCTATCCTATTCCTTCCCTTCTAGAGCCACTAAAAAAGTTAAATTCAACAAAAGTAGTATTTCTGAACATACAGAAGTCACATGAACACATATTTTTCAAATTATAGCTACTTGAGGCTCCTCAAATTATGCTAAAATTGTCAAGATCCGCCATTTTGGATACATTTTTGACTTAAATTAAACAGGCCATATTTTGGTCATCAACTCACCCTACATACAAAGTTTGACTTTTCCAACCCGATACGGTGACGAGATATGGAAGATTCACGAAATTACCTATAGTAATTTCTCCTCTTAAAGCTGTTTTTTGCTTCAACTCCCCTCCAAATTCACTTGGTAATTCGTTAATCATTTCAGCTCATTTTATCATATGAAATCACAATAAAAAATTGTTGAGCTTTCATGTACCCTCACCCGATATCACGTGTAAAGTTGAATTTGAGATATATGCCTACTATCTCAAATAATCATGTGAGTCCATATTAATTACATTTTTACTATTCTGAGGCTCTTCAAGCTTCACTCAAATTTTGATAATCCGCCATTTTGGATACATTCTGACCCAAAATCAAGAGGTCATATTCTGGTCACCCAGTAACTCCACACACAAATTTTGACTTTTTTACATTCACTTGGTGAAGAAATATTGAAAATTCAAGAAATTTCATGACTCAAAACTTCCTCAAAAAGCCTTTTTTCCTTCTAACTACCTCCAAACGCACTTAACAGGCTGAAACTTGGATATGTTGGTGTCCGTAACTGATCCTTTCATATGAAATCAAAAACGAAAAATTTGAGTTATCTGCCCTTCTTCCAGCACTCCTCAAAATTTGAGTAATCCGCCATTTTGGAGTACATCGAAAAAACAAAAAAAGTGCTTTTTTTCCACTTTCAAGAAGAATCTTTCCACAAATTTTGAGCCAATTGCATAAATACCCTCCGGCACTAGGCGAGGGGAAAAGCATATATTAGGCATTTTCTTAACATCCGACTACGGCTCCGGCTGTTCGTTGACTTTTCAATTCGGAAGTCATTCTGTTATCAGCTCGACTGAATTTACATTGATTTACATTGCACTTGCCGCCCGTTTAATGATGCAAGTTTCGTTTCTATTATTTAATAATATTGGATAAAATTGTGGAATTTTCAATGCGAGATTGTTGCAATGCTTTGTTTTCAATTTTTTAATAACGCGTAAAAGTGCATACATGGATAGAGAATTAAGGGCCTTTAAAGCCATTGACTCTGGTTTTAATTAAGTGGCTATCGTCTTAGTTCTGAAAACTAAATATATGATAAGGCCGGAGAAATGTGAGGTGAGATATTACAGAAGTGTTAAGAATTTAACAAGAATTAGTTTTTCTTTTATATATTAATAAATTCATCTTTCATAGGTAAAACATTCAATGAAAGTCAATCTACCAAATTAAACTCCAATTTTATACTTGATAAAACTCCAATAGACATAATGTACCGATTCCTTCTGTCGATGGCAAAAAGCTGAATAAGCGTGGACGTCGACAGATGATCATCCAAAGCTGATTAGCCTAGGCTGATCATCCAAGCTGAACAAGCTGATCATCCTACGTGTGGACGGACCTTAACATTTCCACGTATTAGTCAAGATTCCAACTCGATGTTCCAGCGAAATTATTCAGTAAAGATCGAGCCGAATTCTAGAAATTTTCAAAATAGGTATTCTTTGAAAAATAGTTTCACTGTTAAGCAAACAAGCTGCATCTATATAACTTCGATTTAAGGTGGTTCTATACGTATTGTGGGTTGTGTTATGTAACCCCTGAAACTGAATTTCGAAATATTTTTTTTTTACGAAATAAAAAGGTTGTAATTGTTATGTCAACGTTGATATTTATTTTTTTAGAATAGAATTTAATATTAAAACGAATATTTTAGTGATATATAGAAGAACTTTGGAGTAAAGGTGAGAAATAAAATACACGTATTTTGATCAGTTGTTTCAAGATTGTAGACGAACCACTACACCAAATTTAATGATTTTTGTACCAATTTCATTGGAACGATGTCCCTAGGGGGCTACGAAACGTTTTTTTCAAACTGAAAAGTAAACAAACAGCGGCCATCTTGGAAAAATGCCTAATTATATATATGCACCAAAAAGTTGGACATTTATCAAATGATTACAAATGACCTGAAACGTAAAAATTTGAAGACCCTCCCCCGCCCTTTCCAAATCGAAGGATTGTAATAGCTATCGCTTTCATTGAAAACTCAGTTAAAAAGAAAATCCTTAATCGGATTTTCTAGTTTATTTAAATTATTTAGCTCCTAAATAAAAAAAATCTAAGAATACTAATCAAAGCTGAACGATAAATTACACTCATCGTACCAACGCATCCCACGTTCGATAATTCGAAAAAACTAATAATAAAAATTTCATCCTATCGTTGTCTATAATTACCACCGCGCGTACGTGTAAATCAAATCTCGTATTTTGGTAGCCCGATAAGTTACTGCATTACGCCGATATCGTCGATTCCATCGATCCGAATGGTTTCGTAATACAATCTAACTCGATATTTTTCGATAAAACCCGCATTATCGAAATGAGTAATCTAGAAGTAGATTACACTATATCATTTCGTCGAATGCATTTCCAATATAAGGTCGAAGAACTTCCAGGCGAAGGCAGCGCGCACGAGCAGCCATCGCTGTAAGGTTGAAATTAATTATCATTTTTTTTCTCCGTCGCTGTACGTTGCGCCTTCATAACCAAACAATAGCTTCAATAAAGCACTTTTATTATAACCAACAATAGGTATAATTGCGCAAATCAAAAATGCTTCGTATCCGTATCCTATTTTTTATTCGACGCGGGCTCACCGAGTAAACCGGTTTCGTACTTAATTCAAAATGATTATCTCCGATGTTCGCTTTAATTTAAGCTTAATTAATTCGCCGTAATTGTCGCCTCGTCTCGTCCGCCAATTGTGCGCATTATAACGTTCTCCCGCAGGGGAAAAATTCAACGGTTGCGTTCAATTGGCAATAATTTTCTATTCGATGAATCGAGCAACGAACAGGTAAATAAATAAAGATTCGAAGAATCGCAGCTTTTGCTCGTTATATGCGTAGTACGATTGGTTGAATTTTAATACTCACCTCGATCATTCACCGGCGGCCGATATTGGCTTCGATTCCATCAAAGTGACGCGACCAGTCACCAGACTCGAATACGCAGAAAAAGTGATTTATTTGCCCGCGCACCGAGGGTTACGGTCATGGTCAGCGTTCGGTATACCCGTTTCGACCTTTTTTTTTTTTACTCCAGAGCCTATATTTAACCGCGTTGAAATTACATTTGTGGGTGTAGGACAAAACCTTAAGGCTTAAGGGGAAAAAAAAGGTTGAAAGTTGTTTAAACAAAGCTGTCGTACACGTTTAATGATTTCAGCAACAGGTTAAACGTAAACGGACTCGAAGAACTATTATTTAAGAATAGTAAAGGGGGAAAGGAACTAGATAAAGATAAATACTACGAAGAAGTCAGCTGTAAAACCGGTTCGAAAGCAGAACCCGCTATTAAACTTCTACAAATCTTGATATTTCTACTACGCAGTTCTAAGTGTATTAGATGATCGTACGATAACGCTATTGTAAAACTCGACGAAAATATTGTAAATGTTCGAATAAATTATGACATTTGAGGCAACATATTTTCCCATATTATAATGCCTCTTGCTTAGCTATTAACGCGAGAGTGGCATTTTTTCTTTTTACCATAATTTCTATTTTCACGAACCCCATTACCACTTCATACGTGATCGTGTACGTGGCATTGTAGTTGTTCGAGAAGAAAGCCCATCCCTAGTGGCTCACTTAGCCAGCGAAGAAGCTGAGGGCAACAATCGCCGCAGCATACCGCCGAATGGACGCCAATTAGCGTTAAAAATACTCTCAGCTCGTTGCCCATACAAATGCGACGAATTAGTTCACGAATCGCGTACCACTTATTCGCAACCATATGTACGAACGGTTGCATCAACGTGAAATATCTAACGGTAGGTCAAGAAATATTCAACAACCGCATGCAAATTATCATAATAGATTTCTTAATCGGTCGCATGATACAGGAAACGTTTAAATTACCAATGCGATACGTAAGTGAGTGATTTACATTTACAATAGACAGTGAGCGACTAATTTTGATGAAAATATTAATAAAACCAGAGGCGAAAAGGAAACTGTAAGCAGCTACGCTGTATTACTGGAGCTGAATTTTTAATGCAGTATATTCAGGGAAGTGGATTAGGGTAAATCTTTTTACACTCGTACTCAGTACCGAGGCTGAGAATCTCTACTTAATTCCTCCAAAAAGCAATGAGAAGTTGGATTTGGGATATGTTTTTTTTTTTTTTGTTACCAGTAATCATATGAGTGGATAGTCGTTAAGCTTTTAATGGCAGATACTAAAAATTGTTTTTAAATTATGATTTTGACTAGGAAGAGTTAATCATGAGAAAAAACATATTCAGTGTTTTCAACTGTAGGATAAAATATAACATTTTAAAATGAAATTTCCCAATTGATGTAAATTTGAAATGAACTTTCCTTCACTCATTCATATGCTCAAATTAGGCAGTAGGCCGTGCTGTCGCTTTCTTAAAAAAACCACATGGAACATAGGAAATGTTAGCGCAAAAATTAATGGACCATTTTATTCTGAACCCTTTCAAATTCACTTGGGAAGCTAAAATTAGAACAGGTTAGTCACTTGGGCTCATTTTATCACATGACACCGCAATAAAGAATTTTCGACACCTTGTGTACCTCCACCACATTTTCAGGTCGATAACTCCTCGTCCTCCCCACCAACATTATGTATGGAGGTGAATTTCAAATATAGTATACTTCTCATCCTCCATAATCATAAGAATTCATATTAATTACATTTTTACTAATTTGAAGCTCCTCAAGTTCTACTAAAATTTTGATAATCCGCCATTTTGTACTTATTTTGATCCGAATTCAAGAGATTATATTCCGGTTACCAAGTGACTCCACACACAAAATTTGACTTTCTTAGATTGATTTGGTGAAGAGATATTGAAGATTCAAGAAATTTCATAACTCAAAATACCTCAAAAAAACTTTTTTTGCTATTACTTCACTTAAAATGTACTTGGGAAGCTGAAATGTGGATATGTTAGTGTCGGTGACTCACTCGTTCATATGAGATCAAAAACAAAAAGTTTGAGAGATTTATCCCTTCTCCAGGCCCCCTCAGAATTTGAGTGATCCGCCATTTTGAATTTTATCGAGAAAATGATGAAGTGCTTTTATTGCATTTTTAAGAAGTGTATCTGACTTAGTTTTGAGTGAACTTCATGAATACCCGCCTGCGCTACACGTGGAGGAAAATATATAAATATGTAGATACCAAAGAATTGGACATTTACTACATGATTACGAATGATCTGAAACGCAAAGATCTGAAGAGTCCCCCTCCAGTCCCCCGAAATCAAGTAAGCTGTAATAGCTATCGTTTTCATTAAAAATTCAGCTATAAATCCTAGAACATGGATCGAATTAAAAATCAATGATTTATATCGTCGTTCATTACATATTCGTATAATACATACGAGATTATAATTTCTATTTTGAAGCGTTCTCGTATCAACGATTAGGAAACAAATAACAAGCAGTATAGATAACAAGTTCACATAAATAGCTCCAATTAGCGTGACATTTTACATTAAAAATACCCCAGTCGTACCCTTCTTAATGCTACCTTTTTAAAAATGACCATCGCACACAAAGGTTCGTTTGAAACGCCATGTATAATCTGGCTATAGTCAAAGATCACTCAAAGGATATATTTTTTTATGTGCAACGAAATTCGAAAGACGCACTGACACAGTCATCGGTCCGGTAGGATAAAAGAGGAGCAATTTTATCGTTTCTCCATTCAACGGGGATTTAAACTTTCGTCAAGGGGAAGGTACTTTAATATGGATGGTATTTGTGTCTTGAGAGATTTACCGAAATTCGTCCGAGTGTATAATCCGACCTGAATTTCCAACCGATTGAATACGTTCGCTGGGGTGCCGGACACAAGTGAAACCACAATCATGGTTTGTCAGTTCTCTCGTCAAACACTCCGGCGAATTCCTAAAATCTCGGCGAACTTTTGCTATTCACGTACAAAGCTTAAGGTCTGCGTTTAATTAAGTTAGAATTATACATGGATCGGTTTGTTCGATAAAGTTGTCCGTTTTATGACGAAAAAATACATTCTCGGTATGTTGGCGTCTTATAAAGCCGGAATTTCCGGAATTAAAGGGATGTTTAATTAAAACTACGTTTACGTATTTCCTTACCTTTGTATTCGAACGGGCGGCATACCAGCGTAAATAATTTAATAGTGCAGCGGTGGCGGACATTGGGCAGACACCTGTAACAATGTATTTTACTGGATTGATGAAGATGAGTTTTCTGGATGGCTGATACGAATGAATATAGGTATAGAATTTCATATGAAACCACTAGTAACACTCATTTTACATTCAACTAATAAGACACTAGCAGATGAAAATTCTTCGTTATTCTAATGTATTTCATTACGCGAACACTTATATCAAAATTACTAACACTCACTTCACTTATTCACTATTTACGAATGAAAATATCACCACTCTTCATTGCCTCCACGTTTTTGTTCAAGTTCTATCAATGTATGACATTAGCTGCAACGTTTTATCGATGTAATCACCTCTTTGAAGTGATGTGTGATACCAATACATTTTATATTTATTCTTTTTGCTTAGTTTTTACTTGACGAATTGAGGCAATTCAAGCTTCACACATAACTACGTTATCTAAGAACCTTACTCACATTTACATGATCATAAATACATCAAAAAGATGCAAACTGACGAATCGTTCAATATTTCACTCATTTCAAGCACTGAAATAGATTGATTGAGACCTTTAGAACACATAGATATGGACTACTAATAAACAGACTAGTACTTCTATAAAAATAAACATAATGACTGGTCCTGGTCCATGTTTTTATTGGTCATACGTCACGCGCGTAACAACCAACCAGCAAGTTGGGAAGTGGTAAATTACCTCAACATACTCGTAAAATAAAAACATGAATCATCCGATGACGATGGCCAAAGTTTGCGATCACTTTTAGGAGGCAATGGCGTTCAATACATAGAAACGTGAACATGAACGCAATAAAATTTAAAACACAAATTTTTGTTTGATCATCAATTTATCATCTTGTCGACTATCGAGTGTCGTGTATCACCTACTTTTCTTTTTCTGTTCTTCATTTAAAGTTGATTATTCATGTTTCTACCTTTGTTTGTTCCTTATTATTGAATAAATAATTTTTCTAATTGTGGAAAGTACGTTATTACAATTGCAATGAATGAACCCGTTCCATTCAAAAGAACTGGAACATCGATCAATTTTTCCCGAACGCAGCCATCAGGCCATCACTGATCTGATGATTCGAATCACAAATGAATTTCAATCGTTCACTCGAACCTGAACGATATTTTATGGTGTACCAGCTTTATGATTGGTTGCTACGCTCGGCTCGTAATGTACAACCAATCAGAACTCGAACAAATTACTATGAAGTGAAAATTTGGTATGTGATAAATGGCAGTGATCATCAAATAAAAAATTTGCGCATGCGCAATGAATGTCAACAATGTTATCAAAATTTAAAAATGAGGTTAAGCATTGCTTTGATGGTTTTCAGATTAGGTTGAGCATTGAGCGTACGAAATTAAAATTTTTTACTATTATAAATCGAAAAATATTCGTTCATTTCAATCTGAAATGAATGAAATGAAACAAAAGTTCTGCTTTATTTGCGTAGTGGAAGTAGAAGAGGATGATGTTTCTCATTATCAGTAAGTTTCATCCTATTTTCATTTTTCAACTCTTGGTAAATAATTTGCATTTTATATTCTCTTTATGTCTGAAATGCTTTGCCAAAGATCGGGAACATTATAAGAGATACACGCATTTTTGTAAATAAATTCTTGTAAATCACTTGGTATTGGTTCATCAGCTCTTCTTTGCAAATATTTTACAAAGGAACATTTCCACCTTCAGCATGCAGGACTTACACAAAAAATTCTGAAGAAAAATGTAATATCACCTGTACATTATATCCAAGCAAACAATACACTAAGCCGTTACTTCTTTTTTCAATTTTAATTTCTTTTCACAATATAGGATACAATTAAGACTAAATACACAATCTATATAGCTACTGTGCCCAATTGATTTTTGCAGCCTTTTAAATTTAAAATTTTATTTTTTTCAAACTTAAAAGAAAATCCCTGCATTAGATGCAAAATTAATTTAATTACATTCGTTTATTCTTGAGTAACAAAGAATTGCAATGATATCTACTACTTTAGGCTCATTAGCTATCAATCAGTTTTACATACTTCCACATAATTACACGTTTCTTTTTTTATTTCATTTTTAATTGTTCCTATTATTCATAACATGTGCTTCGATGGAAAAATTATAATTTAGTTCAACTTACTTCCTTCATCAGCTTCGTCGCATTTGATTACAGAATGAACACGTTCGTTCGTGCTCAATATCAAGAGAACACAACTTCCACATGGTGATAAGAAATCAGATATGAAATAATACTCAGTTACTAATTTTATTTAAAAAATAAAATTAATTGCGCAGTGTTATGAAAAGTCAGCAATTAGTACGTACTTTATGACAAAGAACTTACGAAATATTTCAATATGCAGCTGAACTCGTTAATCTAGCCGTTCGTGTACAGGGAAACAAAACTTCTAAAAATATGCCATCAATTCCAAAACCTCTGAAATAATTTACAAAAAATCATCTTCATGTGGCTCAATAATTAGACACCCGGTGCCTTTGAGTACCGTTCTAGTTAGTTACCATAATTACACGCGAACTAGCCACACCAGGTTTTTCCTGGTTAAGATATGCACGCAATCGCGGTGCGGAAACAATTAGCGGTCATATACATATGTTTTCTATAAATTGTACGGGATCTAGGCGATACGTATGAAAAAGGGGACATATGTTTCAAAACTATCGATAGATAACGATTTAATGAGTATTTCATGGTTGATATTTTGCGAATGTCAGCCTAATACGATCCCTTAATACCTCTCGTAATCGTTAAGCGAACCCAAATTAGATATTGATGACGATGGATACGGTTCTATTTCCCATTCTAAAAATACCGTCTGTAAAACAAATTGTCAGGTAATTGATTTCACTGCTAGTACATTTGTAATGTTTCGATGCCGTACGCTGCGTTGTCAAATCGGAGAATAAACCAAGCTGTAAAACGAATAGCAGAAAAGCGTAGAACCGAGGTTTACATTTTGTTGGCAAGCTATATACGTTCGAACGTATAAACACCGACGGAATACACACGTGATAATGATAACTTTTCGATAGATAGTAATTTTCTCCTTGTCGCAGAACGGTTCGGATGGTGCAGGACGGACGTGGGGCCGTGGCGGAGACCGAGCGCCGACGTAGTAGTAAACGAAATACGTGATAACGCTGTTGTAGGACTACATTAGTAGTGGTTTCTCTCTTCTACTCCGATCTCCTCGAGTAATGGACGTAAAAGTGGCCTTGATCTGTGTACGCGCATCGAACACGTGGCCAAAACTAGCCTGACTTGCTAGAGTTCAACAAGATTCGAAATCACGACCTGACGTTAACTTGTCTTTCGCTACTAGTATTTGAAAACGACCACGACGACCAATGTTACACACGCTGCTGCATTCGAAACGGGTGCATATCGCTGCGTAGTGCGTTTTGTCACATCACCATAACGCCACAGACTCTTCGGACTTGCCTGTGCGTTATACGTGTTACCTCCAATCTCATCAATTATGAGAAAAACCACTCACCATTAGTTACGTGCAAGTCGCGTAACTGCTGAACGTTAATCCGCGTAAATCGATAAATTTATTTACACTTGTTTATAGCCAGCGCTATGAGTATTATGAAATACAAGTAACTGCATAACAAAATCGGCGGGAAAAATTATATTCCAATTTGCTCACTAATACGATATCACTTTTCAAATACTGGTTAGGTAGCAATATGTCTTCGAAGGGATCGACGCAACCGCCTTTATGAAAATGTTTATCCAATTTGTACATCGGCAACTTCACGATAAGGGTACAAAATAGCTTCAAGCGTTCAATTCCGCACCTAGATCGAGAAACGTGTAAGCCAACAATACCCGCAATAGAAATAAAACTCTTATTCTAAATTTTCCTGCTTCCTTTCGGTACTGACAACCACCATAACGCATTGTAGAAAACAAAATATAAAACATAATATTTGTTTTGTAAATACCTGCAGGGAAGAAGCTTTTCGTGTTAAACGTTGATTTTTTTTCACAATGAGATTATAATACATATCTATACAAGTTATTGTATAAATATAACCAGTAGATTATTTAAATATTAGGTTCCCTTTACTTATGCCTTGTAGACTCATATGTTTATTTTAATACTCACGAGTAAACTGACTATTTTTAGAAACGATTTTCCGTCATTAATAAACTAGTCGTGCCCTAGTAAATTCACATAACTTCTAATAATATGTATGTAGGTGAAGACTTGGTGTCAAATTAGCTGCGAGGATTCTCTTCAACACCTTAAACATCGATGAAATTTTCTATAATATTCATAACAATACTGATTCCAAACATTATTCGTAAAGTACCGAAATATACTTAGTAAACGAAGAAAAACTGAAAGAGATGCAAAGGTTACATATCAAATTGCTTTATTAGGAACACTTCCTCAGATGGATCAGTTAAAAAATCTAACGCAGCAGAGCTCATAAACCCTGTAAGGTTTTTTCAATATCCTTATTGATGAGTTGTCACATTAGATAGATCATCCGACATAATAGAATGTGCTTTGAAACCAAAAGAATTAGTTTTTACCACTGGAGCTAAGATTTTTTGAGGTTGCAAAATCTATTCACAACCACAGCAACTTCGATACAAACTGCAGTTCGGAGTTAATAGAAATTTGAATAATAAATTACTGTGCCAACACATAGAACTGAGAAATGATGCTGGACTTGGGGTACTTCTGGTTTTGAACTAAACTAAGATTCCTACCCAAAAGTAATTATCTCGTCGTTCCAAAGTAACCTCACATAATGAAGTTAAAGTTTATTAGATGCGGCTTTTGGTAAGATACACAATTTTGATGAATATTATTTAGAGTAATAATTGGAAAATGAAATGATGGAGAGTTTTCATCTCTAATCTAATGAGAAACATCAAGATGAACTGAACTACTCATTTGATTTTTTTTTTAACAAGAGAATTTGGCGCTTGGCTGTGTTCAAATCACTTGGACACAGCGTATTGTAAATTAATAGTTCTCACACAAAATAATGACGCAATAAATATTGAGCGAAAGAGAAAAAATCAAAACAGCAAAAAATGTTAAATCATTTAATTAACAGGAAAATAGCCCCATAATTTCTCTTTTCGCAATCATTCCTTCAAAGTTAAAAAATAAATTGTGTCCGAGACTCTGACCCCCTTAGCCCTTCCCACAAATGAAAGTTTATTGTGTAAATCGTCATTTTAGGTAGAATCAAAAATTGAAAAAAAAAATAGACACTTTTAACTACTCATACCATAGATGTTTATCTAAGTTAGTACGTACCTACTTTTAAATTTGGTAAGCTGTAAGAGTATGCTTTTCATTTTTCACTTACAATTCATTCAGTAAAAAAAGCATTGGTTCCTATTTAATATTTTAAAATTAACTTTTATAGAGATTTATTCATTAATAAAAAATTATAATAATAAAATGATTCGAATTCAAAAATCCGCCTGAAGAACTTCTTTATTATTTTGCTTCTCTCAATATCCTGCACGTTATTAAATTCCATCTGCCTCACAAAATCGTAGATCATTTCACATGGTTGATAAACCAGTCTAAAACATAAACGCATCGCGAATTTCTTACACTTCGAAAGAATTCGCCGACAATTACGTCAACTTCTAGTCACTATTTGAAGACTCGCCGACGAATCCGTCTCATTTTCTTTTACAAATCGGCGATTCCATTCGACCATCCGTTTCGCTTTGACAATGCACGGCAACTCTGCCCACGGGGTGTCCATACCAGGTCTACTAAATAAACAGAAAAAATAGTGGATTTCTGAACATATTGAAAAACTTTTTCAACACATTGAAAACGATCTATGTATTATGAAAATCGTTTAGTTTAAACCGTAACGAAGATTTCAGCGGGGTTGTTGAGTAAAGTAAAAAATATTTAGCCTTTTAGTCTTTTATTTATTGAATACATGCGTTCTAAGAAGAAGGCAGAATAGTGGAATGAAATTTGCGTGAAATGGGGTAAATGAGTGGAATTTTCTTATTTATTCTCTTATCTCACTATCATTACCATTATGAAGTTTTTTTTTTTTTTTTTTTTTTTTCGGGAAATGTAATAGTTCAACAATTCACTAAAATATTTTTACTCATATTTGTTGATAAATAATAATGCTGAATCAACTTCGATTTACTTACTTCAATTTGATTTAGAAGTGCTTCACGATAATCTTGAATTGTTACGTCCCCAATTTTATACATCAAGGTAGCGTTGTTTATATATTCATTTCTTCGTCATCTTCTATAGTGAAAATCTGCATAAAAACTGAAGCTACCATGTCTCTTAAGGCTTCATCTTTACATGGAAGCAAAGAACACTTGAAATTTATAAGAAATTGATGAGTAGCAGCTGGAAATTCGATATCACATAAAATTTTAAGAGTAAATAAACTCGCTTCCTTCAAAAAAACTTCAACCTATAGCCGATTCTAACTTTTCGAGCGTGGAAGAATACGCTCCAAAGAAACACGAAAGACCAAACCCTTCAATACCTTGCCGGCAAAATAGCGTGATCAAATAGGAAACGAAATAGCGCAAAAAACATGACACATTCAATTAAATTCGTGTAGAAAAATTCTTATCGTCGCATCATGCTGTAATTATCGAACGTTAAATTTCAACGCAGAAATAATCGCGATGAAATATTTCACGCCAGAAATTTTACCATGTCTGTAGATGGCGGTAGATAAATTCGCAACCTTCGAATGTTTATTTGTTCGGAAAATTATTTAACTGGAATATTGTCTGGTAGGTGTTGGAGTTAAAACCCGGAACTTTCGCGTGTCGCACGTACGTCGGCCGACCAGCGCGGCGGGCCGGACCAACGATTAATAATCATTAACACCTACATGCGACTCAAATCTACACACATGCATGATATTTCAACAAACGATGTTTTTTTTCACGCCGAGTTCCGAGTCGAATACCAGTTAATGAACTCTGTACCATATATAACACATAGGCAAACTGTTACGCGATAGAAAGAAGTTTTAGAATAGGTACTCGTACCTTACATCATAAAAGGGATATAACATAAAAATTTCTAGAATTCAATGAGCAAAATATTTTATTCTAAATTCTTCGTAAGTCAACTCTCAAGCTTCTCAATATCTGCTTTTGTGAAAAAGAGAGAAGGTTTAGAAAGTCAATTTCAATAATATACCTACTTCTTCTGTTTCATTTTTCGTAATCCTAAAATCATATACTATATCCAATCGATCTCTCACCAATTAGGTCATTAAATGTCGAATTTCAAATTTAAGGTAACTAAAAAACCAAAATATGATCTCTTCAATTCAGGTGAAATTAGATCAAAGATCATGAATATATTTCATGTCTACGCATAATTATAGATAAACGAATAATGATTCACATAATATGCAAACCATTGCAGCAAACTCCACAAAGTCACCACATGATTTGACTACTCAGTTGCAGGATAATGATAATTATACTTAAAGCGTTGGGAAAAACAGCATCTAGCGACTTGGACGAGAAAAAAGAAATCAACCAGTAGAAAAGAAACCAATTTCCTCTTTAATTCCGGGAGAATATTGCAACATTAAATTACCAATTTTGAAAGAAAAGAAGGCTGATTTACTTTCATTACTACCCTTCATCGACCCTGTTTTTCATGATTTTCATTGCAATTTGCTAGCTAATAAATCCATGAAGACTATGCACTCAGAAATCGAATGCGAATTTCCAGAAAAGAAAGAGAAAGAACAAACATATTCGAGAATTTGAAATTATTGTACTTTTTCTTAATTTGTAATGCGCAATTATTTTCAATTATAACAACAAAGAAATTTTGTAACGTTCATAACTGCATTGGAAAATTTTCGGGATCTCAAAAGTATAAGTCCATAGTTACAAAA
This sequence comes from Phenacoccus solenopsis, assembly GCA_009761765.1. Lineage (NCBI taxonomy): Eukaryota > Metazoa > Arthropoda > Insecta > Hemiptera > Pseudococcidae > Phenacoccus > Phenacoccus solenopsis. The sequence continues at coordinate 16,132,728 of CM019752.1, forward strand.
ATCCTTATAGTATAAGTCCTTCACTAAAAAAAAAAAACGAATGTTTGCAGATAGAAATACTTTCACGTGAACAAGTAGGTAAACCATTCAAGTTTATTGGCTATATGGCATATTAAATAGGTAGATGCGGAAAAACCAGGACAGGGTTGATCCATGATCCGGATCAGTTTTCAGAGGTAGATTTGTGATCCGTGATCGAAAAAGTTGGACAGTTGTCAGATAATTACAAATGGTCTGAAACGTAAAAATTGGAAGAACTTATCCTCCTTCGACGCCCCCCCCCCGGCCAAAAAACAGGTGGGCAATAATAGCTAACGTTTTTATTGAAAACTCAACTAAGAAAATAAAACGAATTTACTCACATTCTTTGTATGTGTAATCTTCGAGGAATTGTTAGATGATCTAGTCAACTTAATTCCTCTTGGTTTTAAATGGTATATCGAGGAGACGGAGAACAGTCATCTCCCTGCTCCCTAAAAAACTCTCCGAAGCAAAAATCCTTCGAATCGAGAGTAGAATATGGATTATTTTTGTGGAAAGATGGTACGGAGAAATTTCACAGGCCTTTTGATAAAACAGGAAATCATTTTTCACACTTCAAAATTATGTTCAGCCAGTTAAGGAATTTTTTCATTCATCTCCACGTGACCAAGACTATTTATCAACTTCGAAAACAAAAATTAATTTCATCACCACCTCAACGATGAACGTTCACGCGACACGGTTGCGTCTTAGATAGGTAAAATTAACCTTAACCTAAAAAACGTCTAATAAAGAGCAAAGTTCAAGTGTTCAGGAAGCCAATGAGAATACGACACACGCGTCGTAAATCCAGCGGAGGAAAAAAATGGTCGAGCGAGTAAATTAATCGAATTGGGTATTCTTAATCGAAGACGCTTCAACCGACGACAGATATCTATTAATAACACGCGCGCATCTCATTATGAAATACGGGAATATCACGCGAGAATCTAGCTGGACAACATCTTTCATGCGAGCGAGAAAAAAATTATAAAACGCTTGCTCAACAGTCGCGCGGTAGCTATTAACCGTACGTACGTGTGGCAAATTGCCATCATTCGAGTTTCACCGAGATTGGTCTTAAATTTCGCTGACAAGATACGCTCTAAAAGTACGCCGGCGTCCATCTTCGCTGACATTCTTATTTCAAAGCCATTACCGGGATCGGTGGTTTTTTTATGTATCCGTAATAATTGTTCTTATAGATGCGAAAAAAAAAAAAACGCTCCGCTCCTTCTACATAATCTCTTTATCGGCGAGCTATTAAAACGCTTTAGCCTTGATTGAGTTGGCGCCTCTCGATAATATCGCGTGCCAGACTGAATACCGGCGGTGCTTAATTTTTTTTCCAGCGAGCATTAGAATTTTCGTCGTCGTGATTCGTATAAAACGACTAAAAAGTTACTTCTAAAGTGATAAAAACACTAAATCACGATAACCGAATTCACAATATTAGTTCCCCGACTCTTCCGCGTATCGTCCGGCGCGCGACGTAATTATACGAAATCTCGCCTCGTAAAATCATCCGTTATGCGCCTATTTCCGACAACAATACGCTGGAGAAAAAAAACCTAAAATGTATAATCTCGCGTAACGACCGCGTTCCTCGAGGGTGTTCGTAATCGCGTATATGAATCTGGTAAACTATCTCTTTTGGTTTTTTCGCTGCTCGTGTACACGATAGCAGGACATTACTTGCATATTGCCCGGAATTTCGCAGCCTAACAACATTCTAGGTAAGTGGTATAGATAAAAATCGTAATACTGTAAAAAAACTTATTTCCCTTTCCCCTTCAAAATCACAAGGCCGCGTCGTGAAATACAAAAGAACCCGTTAATTTCGATTTTTCCGCCACCCCAGTACGTGGTATTCTCTGCGAAATTATTTTTAACGATATTCCAAATTACTCGTTCGCTCGAAACCAGGTACTCGTGTTTAACTTTGACGACGAGAAAATAATCCTCTTTCCGGTACATACGTCGCGCCTTCGCGTTATACTACACCGCCACGCTACGGTGTTATTTAATTCATCTTTCGACGCCGTAAATACGCTTTAGATTCGTTTTGCGTTTCTACGCCAGTAAAAATAATCCCTCTTATCTTTTGTAAAAAGCGTCGAATTAAAATATCTACTCGACGAGGCGTTCGCGTCGAAGAGTCTTTCGACAATTAAAAACCGTAAGCGAACGCGATAATTATTTAAATAGTACGTGTGAAACTCGGTTACGAGCTTTTGAAATTTCGCAACCATGTAATAAACCGCCGACAGACACGAGCGTTAAACTTTTCCATTAAACTTAATATCCAGGTTCCGCGTCATTGAAAGCAACTTTCAAGTTTAGCGGTGACGCTAATAAAGATAAGCGCGGAAATGGGTAACATTTTATAAGGAATAGCTTGTCGCCTTACCAGGCCCGTATTTCTGTAATAGTAACGCCTCCTCTGTGGTGAGCTTTCGCGACAGAAAATTCCAGCTAACAGATATGTACTTTAGCAAAAATTTAAGTTCTCTAAGGTAGAGTTGACATTGATGTTAATAGTATATGGGTCAATGAAGTTGATGAGATGGGTGATGCTTAAAGGGAGAGGGTTACCTCGGTCTCAAACATTTGAAAAACACCTGAAGATACTGAATTTTTACCTTCGATAAAATATTTAAGCATGAAAAAAACTGATGGAAGTCCAAAAGGAAAAAATAATATAGAAATAAAAACAAGTTTAAAAATTAAGAATCGGTCAAAAATAAAAAAACCTTTCAGAATTATGTTTTTCAAAAATGAAATATGAGTTCTAAACTGAAAAGAAAACATTAAAAGTACAAAAAAAAATTACGCAGCCATACCGCGTCACTGGAGGTGATTTCCTAATTAGCACTTGTTGAGGTTTGTAAAATATAATATTGCTAACCTGTGCTAACCCCTTCATGTACACAGGCCATGCAGTTTCTTTTATTGTGCGTTATATTTGTGAAACAAGTAGCGAAATTCATGAGCATTTTTCACCTAGCACTACAGGCAATGACTTATTCCAATTCGTCAGCTTAGTGGCAAAAGGAACTATGTCCAAAAAATTCAATTTTTGATTATTAATCGTTTCGATCCTGAAGTGCCCTCTATCGAATGAAAAAAGAATTACTGACAAAAAAAGCATTCGAAACAGTAAAAACCCCAAAAGAAAAAAGTCACATAAACATAGATTTCTTAGACCAAACATCAGCTTTGAGCTCCACAGAAGTACAAAATACAGTTTTGAGTTCAGAATTTACTTTAAATATTGAAAAATTATCATCTATAAATGGTTTGTGATTTTTACTTCTTCTTTCAACCTTTCATATGCCTGAATTTTTATTTTCAATGTAGAAATTACACATAATCAAAATAAATTTTTGTTATAAATTTCAGATAACAAAAGTGAATCTGATAGTGATGTAGATTATGTTCCGGATTCAGATTCCTCATCATCGCTGTCATCAGAAAATGATCATGCAGCTTCTTATCACCATTGTTTTAAACAGATGAATTGTTACATGTGGTGTGAAGTGGATGGAGGCAGAGGAGCAAACCAAATAGCTTCATATCTTTACAAACAGCTTTCATTATTACTACCAGAAGTAAATCACGTCATATTTTTCTCAAATGCCTGAGGAGGACAAAATAGGAACTCTCATGTTGCAGCAATGTTCCTTCATGCACTACAAAACTTTCCTAACATATCAACTATAGATCATAAATTTTGGTCAGTGGCCATTCACACCTCAAATGTGTTTTAGATCATGCTGAATTTGGCACAAATGTAGTATTTCTTGCCATGAAATAATCATGTGAACACATATTTCTCAAATTATAACTATTTGAGGGTCCTCAAATTATCTTCAAATCTTGATAATCCGCCATTTTGGATCCATTTTGACTCAAATTTAAGAGGTCATATTCTGGTCACTAACTAATCCTACACACAAAGTTTGACCATTCTAGGCCGATTTGGTGATGAGATATGAAAGATTCATGAAATTTCCTGCAGCAATTTCCCCTCCAAAAGCCGTTTTTTGCTCTAACTCCCCTCCAAAATCACTGAGGAAGCTAAAATCAAAATAGGTTTGTCACTTGGGCTCATTTTATCGTATGACACAGCAATAAAAAATTTTCGACCCCTCCTGTACCCCACCACTATTTTAGGTTGATAACCCCGCCTTCCCCCTCCAACATCATGTATGGAAGTGAATTCGGGATATAGTATACAACTTATCCCAATAACCATATGAATTCATATTAATTACATTTTTACCAACTTGAGGCTCCTCAAGCTCTACTCAAAATTTTGATAATCCGCCATTTTGAATCCATTTTGATCCAAATTCAAGAGGTCATATTGTGGTCACCAACTAACCTCACACACAAAATTTGACCTCTTTAACTTGATTTGGTGGGGAGATATGGAAGATTCAAGAAATTTCATGACTCAAAACTTCCTCAAAAAGCCGTTTTTTGATTTAACTCCTCTCAATATGCACTTAAGAAGCTGAAATTTGGATATGTTAGTATCCATGACTCACTCTTTCATATGAAATCAAAAATAAAAAATTTGAGCTATTTGCCCCTTCTCCAGCCACGCTCAAAATTTGAGTGAACCGTCATTTTTAAATTTATCGAAAAAACAAAAAAACTATTTTTGCGCATTTTCAAGAAGAGTCCCTCACCAAATTTTGAGCGAATTTTATGAATACTCGCCTGCGCTACGCGTGGGAAAAAAAAAATATATATATATATAGGTATACTATGGTAAAGGTAAGCCCGTTTATGGAAATGCTACTATCCTTCCGAGACCCGATCCGACGTTGCGAGACCCGAAAGGGGTCTCGCAACGTTTTGTGTGTATATTTGAGCTTATATAGCTTTCAGTTTTATACAAACGTTGGGAAGCCCTGGATATGGTGCTATCTTGGGTAGACCCACCTGGGCCTGATAAGGATAGTAGTAAATCTGAAGTGTATCTTATAAGAACCATTGCATATCATTTGTATTCGTGAATTTTGAATTTTTCTTACCCCTCTAAAGGTTCCTAATATGCTACGTTCAAGTGGTTTCCAAAAAGCTCACCCGAGCATCTTTAGCTCTTTAAATAAGGCCGGGTCTCTGAACGTCTGTTTGATATCTACGGTCCAGGGCCTGACAAGGATAGTAGCATATATATATACCAAAAAGTTGAACATTTGCCAGATGATTACAAATGGTCTGAAACGCAAAAATTTGAAGACCCCACCCTCCCCCGACCTTCCCTTCCCAAATCAGGTAGGCTGTAATAGCTATCGTTTTGTTAAAAACTCAGCTAAAAAAAGAACCGTGTATGTGAAATATACCCTTACTCGAGCAAAATTTAAAATTAATGCCTTTACAATGATAAAATTCATGAATTAACGAAACCCATATCTTGTTTCATAATTCGCCAAAAGTATACCGAGCTTTTCCTGTGGGGGATGAAAATTCACCACATTACGTAACACGTTCGACGTCGAAGCATGGTAAATCGTACGTAAAGAAATGACAACGGATTAAGCCAGCTACATCATCGGGACACATGACTGAACACGTCGCTATCTCTGACACAACACTTTACAACCCTGCATACCGCCACTCGTCATTGATAACGTTCTTTTTGATAGCGCGAGAAAGAAAATTGAGGAATTTATGTCCGCCTATTTTCGCTTTTAACTTCTAATTAAATTCCTTCTCCTAATTATCGCGTTCCGCGTGTGATACCATTTTGCAACCCTTTTTCGTCGCTTAATTCCGACGCGATTTTCGTTTGAAAATAAAATTCTTCGACGATGTGATTCTAAAATGAAACGAGTTTTAGATGCGAACACGCTTTTGAACGCGAATAAAGACTAATTCAATGCATAATGAAAAACTCGTACATACCGAGTACTTTTCAACGCCTTCTGTACCTTTTAAACGAATCTCATTTTATCCACTTCACACTAGCACCACTTACTATTCGAATGGATCGCAAAAAACCGCTGAATTACATCAAAAAAAGGTGATAACACAATCGAACGCTACGATTTGTCCCAAAAATCAGCAGCTCTGTGACTGCAAACAAAAGCCTTACACGTGGGTGGTCCGGGCCACTCTATTGGTACAAATATCGCGCTACGAACAAATAACATCTTTGCCTCTTACATAATAACTACCATTGTTACAGCGTTTCCTAAAATACGAGAAATTAAATAATAGATTTGTTTGCGGCGATAACACCGAGATACTAGTGGCCACCCCTAATGTTGACGAGGAAATTGAATCAGCGGGCGGCGACACTGTATTGAATTGTAAGTTGACCCGCATTTCCACCAAACACTTCTGAAGGTTGTAATAAGATGACAGTTGTATTATAGCTACGTCGATAATTACTGTGAAAAAAATTCTACAGTGCTCCGATTGCAAAAAAAAATTCTTCGAACCACAAAAAACCTAAATTCACATTCAGTATACCGATATAGGTAACAATATGATAAGGTATACAATTCACCCCAAATCACTAATAGACGGTTTGTACGGAAAACCTATAAAAACACGAAAATAGAAGCTTACAGGTATCGAACAAAAAATGGTAAAACGAATGAGCTCATGGTATAACAACCGTGTTAATAGAAAAGTAAAAATTCACCATAAATCACCACCGCCGCAGACAATATGATAAACACATCGGACGTCTGCCGAACCAAACATAAAGGGTGGGTAGATTTCCAACAAATGATGCTTAGCAGGGATGTTATACCAACGGCGCTGTCTGTATTTAGTAAACGAATAACAATAAGGCGGTGTATTTTGTACTCATATAAATAAATTTAGACCACCGATGAGAGCGGCTGACTTTTGGCGGCGATAGTTGCACTGTTTCTTTAGATGTGTCCGCTTTTAAATGCGTCTTTTGCCCGGATTTCACTCCTCCGAGGTATCAGGCGAAAAAGAATTTCTTCTCTTTTTTTCATTCCACTTCGGCACATAAAAAGGGTTTTTTTCGTTAAATAATTTCCAGCATTTTACATCGTCGAAACATTTCAATCGAAGACATCGTGCATAAGGCGATAACACTAATGGAAAGCGAATCCCTGACGACACTGAAACCGATCCGTCGCTTCAATCTTTATTGTAAGTTCGCCGTGAAATTCATCTTAATCGGAGACGATCTTGTATATTTTAATATTCTATAACGATTGTTCGCGAAACAAACGTTACCAGCAGCGACGTATTGATAAAAAAACCTAAACTCTTTTGTATTTCTATCCATTAGTAAAATTGAAATTTGTAAAGAAGCCGGGAAAAATTTCGAAAATGTATTTTCAGTCTCTACCTAAAGATTGTAATCATACTTTGATTGAAGTTTCATATTTTTTCAGACTTTCTGAAAGGCCGCGGGTGGTCTTGGAAGTTTTAAAGGGATTCTCGAAAAGCTCTCCAAACTCGTACATTTCTGATTTTTAATAAGTACGATTTTTTTCTACGCTTTATTTTCTCGTGTTTTTTTTTCTCTCTCCTTCGTTTGTCGTCGGAAAATGCCAACGTTGGTCTTGTGTTTTAAATCCTCGTGTTTCGAGGTGAATTTCTTTAATTCGCTGTTCGTCTTGTTTCAATTGTCGATTTGAAATGAAAAAAGGTTTTCCATAATTTCGTAACCGTGTAAATTTGGAATAGACAATTTGAGTTTTTCAATTCTGCGAACGCAATTCCACAATGATTTCAGTCTTGGTCCCAGTCCCAGTGTTTCAGCTTTATTCTCAATCCTAGTTCGTTGTATCAGTGTATCATTCTCAGTTTCTAGTTCTTGTTGTTGTTGTTGTTGTTGTTTTAATCTCAGTCTTGAAATTTCAAGTTGATTATCATTCAATATTTTTTCAAAAATAACTTAGTGAATATCCTTTCATGAAAGATTGAATCATTCGTAGACATAAAATTTTTGAGAATACCACATGCTTTGACATTAATGGGAGAGTCTTGTTGACCATTTCTGAATTCAAATCCCTTACCCGACACTTTTTTCAATTTTACGAGGCCGATTTCAGATGTAAGGATTTTTTTTACTTGAGCTCTTCCCCTATTCCTTTTTTGGAAACCTCAAGTTTATAATTATGCACATGTGTGTGAGTAAGCTGAATTCAAATGCAATAACTATGTTTGGATTCAAACTCTTCTCCCCCTTCCCCAGTGTAGACCTGAAACACTCCCATAATTTTTTTTTTTTTTTTCGAAAAATGGGGTGGCGGGTTATTAATGATTTCCATTTATGACTTCAAAACGAAGAAAAAAAATTCACAGCGCAAATTCAACTTTAAAACGTTTCAAAATGTAAGCAAACGAACAGATTTCTAAAACAATTGAAGCAAGGTACAGTCCTAAAAAAATAAATAAAAAATTTGAAAGGTTTTTGGAATATTTGATATTTTTTGGCACCTAAAAGTTTTTACTTGAAGTTACCAATATTTTAAAAATTTAGCACATCTAAAGCTCTTATATTTTTATTTTTTTAAAAATTAATGTTTTAAATTTATTTCTATCAATTAATTTAACTTTCTTTCCGCAACATTTTTTAGGATTAAGAGGCATGCCTCGACGATATATTATATATTCAGATTATTTTATTAGGATTATTTCTAAAAATTTCTTTAATAAAAATTTTATTAATTATTTTAATTAAATTATTATTATTTATTCAATAAATATTTTTAATTAAAAAAAAAATTATTATTCTAAAAATTCATTTAGTTATTGTTTAGCTGAGTTTTCAATTAAAACTACGCAGCCTACTTGATTTGAGAAGAGGGATAGGGGAATGCGGGGTCTTCAAATCTTTACGTTTCAAACCATTTGTAATCATCTTACACTTAAAATATCGGATCACTCAAACTTTGAGGAAGGCTTTTTAGCTTGTCTCAGTATGAGTAGATACTTGGAATTAGTAAATTTTCATTGACTGTTAGCCTGATTCAGATTTAGGTCAATTGGAAATTCACGATCGATACAGTTCTCCCGCCACTTTTTTGAAAACTCAATTTTACAACAATTTTATTCATGAACAGATGTTTTAGACGATGATGAATTTGAATACAATGACTATTTTTTTGTATTCAAGCCCTTCTCTTTTACTCCTACGCTTTTTTCCAAAATTCAACTCTCAAACTAAGTATGTAGAAGTAAATAGGAGTTTTTGACAACGCTGTTTTCTAATATTATGAACAATTTTTGATTCAACTCCGTTGATTATTATTTAAACTCATTTCAAGCAAAAATAAAAAAGACGGTTGATGTTCCACAGCAGCTAAACATTTTAATATATCAAAGATGAGCATTCCTTACAAAATAGCCAAGCAAAACCGCGAATAAATCGACGTTCACGTAAAGAGCGACCAGAATGAAAACCTTCGGTATGCCACAAACGCAACCCTCCTTACAAAAGAAATACCGCGACAAATATAACATCAAATTTTACGTATTAAAAATCCGCGATTGCGAGCAAATAAAAGCCATATATAACCACAATATTTCAGAGGTCACATTTTATTTATTTTTTCTTTGACGAGGTAATAAAACGAAAGGACAATTCGAGCAGTAGATATCGAATGTACCCACACTCGTTGCCGCAGCTGACACCAAACGCTTTTGACATATTACTGCCGAGTTTTTCAGCAATAATTTATTACAATGTGGTGATTGCGAGGGATGTTTTACGAGTTATTTTCGGACATTAGCGTTAACTATTATGCCAAAAATTGCCAATCAAACTTTCCATGTTAGAATCTTTATTAGAATACGTGTTGTTATTACATCACCTATTTTAATTGTTCTATATTTACATTTTGAATTCAAAATCAATTCGTTGCATCCCATTTAAATATATAAAATTTTCAGTAATATTACTATGCCCTATCATTTAATGAAGTTTTGAATTTCAACTAAAAATAAACATAATGCTCCAAAATTATCCGTAAGTAATAGCATAAATAAAATCGTATTTGATGCAAACGTAGTCACTCGCTTATTTTGGTAATAACTGCCCCCTCCTCTTCTGAAAAAAGTTCCCTAATAATAGTCGGAAAATTCAGCAAAAAAGCGAAACGGTTGTCCTCTTGAATTGGCAAGCGCCTGTGTCCCAGGCATACTTGAAGAAACGAAAACGTCGTCGACAATATTTTCCCTATTCTTTTTTATTGTGTCACCGGAATCTTTCGAGTGGTACGGGGACATCGTTACCCCACATAAAAGAGCTCGTCGAGTTGCCACTTGATACAGTCAATTTGGCTCTCGAAATCGTTACATGAAATTTTCCTTCATTAGTAATCCCGTATTCAAGATTATTTCTGGAGCTTTTCTAGCGATTACACCGCCGCTGGAGGGTACTTAGCGGTTCTTGCCTTGGTGCGACACGAGCCACAGCAATTAAATTTTTCGAGATAGAAAAAATTCGTAGTATTTAGGGTTCCGTATTGGTAGTTTCTCATTGTTTCCTTTTTCGGTCATCTGAATCGTTAATACGCTCTTGTAGAGTATAATGGAAGTGCAATGTTACAGAAATCAATTCAATTTGTTATTTTTAAATGTTGAATTAAATAGGTATTCAGTTTTGGATTTTTAAACACCTGAAAGATTACTGTTACTGTGAAGATGATGTTAAAAGTAAACATTAGTTCAATGAAATTTAAAAAAAAATGTGAAAAAGCGACAAAGAATAACGAAGAAAAAAAGTTTCAAGAATATTTTGAGGATGACTAATATTTTTAATAAATTTATTCGTTTACAGCGGCAAAAATAAAGGGGGGGGGGTGTTTCGAAAATTAATTTTTCATTTCAAACTGGAAAGTATTTGTGATCTCAATTGATATCGAGATCGACTATTCGAGTTTTTTATTAACATCCATACAAGCGTACCAGTCAAAGTATCTGATATAATCGAAGTTTTTACTGCATCTAAAGAGCGTAAAATAGACCTTAATTTATATACTTACATAAATAATGGGTAATGAAAAATTTTTGTTCTGATTTTTGCCTCCCCCTCCCCCCCCCCAAGGAATGTCAAGTTACGCTACGCTACTGTTTATTTACATCACTCATTCTCTTGAAAAAATTACAATAAAAAACCTACACAGCAAAAACCTGACGTACAAGAAAAATTCCCTAAACTGAAGGACGAATCTAAAACCATGCGAAGCTAAGAACTAAATTCATTTGAAAATATTAGATGATTTAAGAGGACTGCGCGGTATTTTTATCGGAAATTAATCACTCGAACGTTGACTGCGCTTGGTGCAACGCGTAAGTATATCTACCGACAGTTTTTTAAATGTTTAGAAGTTAAGCCCATTTTCGTGCAATAGTTAATCAATTAAATTACCTCGGAATACTTTACGTCTTATTTTATTTCTTGAGAGCGGGCTCAAGTTGACAATTTAGGTGGTTTATGAAAAACTTATAGGCATATTATTGTGATCTATTAGGGCAATAAAAATAATTCATTTGTATGGTTTTACGTTACGATACTCGGGAGGCATATAATTACCTCATGTATTCATTCGAATGAAATATTTAAAGGTGGTGCGTAGAAATAAATCGATTTTGAATGTTTTTTTTTTTTCATTTTATTTCGAGAGTATCAAGTATTTGTTGCAAATTCTTCACTATTAGTTTTCAAACTCATCTCAAACCCATAAAATTAATTAAAACATTCTTTCTTTACCGAATTCCAAGAGCGTGACTATATTAACTTTCATGTACCTATACATGTTACTTTCAAATCTGGTCAAATCTGAAAATACTAGGATTCACCTGAGAATATCAATATAGGCAAATTCAAGTGTAGAAAGTTTGAAATGAAAAACAGTATATTATTCTGACTTAGGTACATAAATATACTAAAAATAAAACTTTATTTCAACATGCCACCTTATATGAAAATAGGGAACGAAAAATTTCTACTTTAGCTTTCAATAGACGAAAATTGACTGACGTAATAACATGAAGGTTGACTTCTTATCAATATTTACTTGAGAAAGAAATCGTGAAAAAGTGGTGTTTTTCGGAAAATTCTAGAAAAATATGGGTAATTTAGAAAAAGTACAACTACCATAGAATGCGTCCTCCACTAATGGGAGCATATCACCCCATGCCAGCCTGTCCCTTCCCGTTCCAATTTTGGGAAGAGCCAGCCTACCAATACCCCTCTCTTCTCAGGCATTGCGTAGGGCAAGTAGAGACTGGTGTAGCGCACTTAATGTAGGTTTACTAGTGCAAAACACCCTCGGTTATGAGGTAGAAGATCCACCTCTCCCCACGGTGTAGCACGACAACCTTCCCTACTGACTTATTTTAGCGGCGAAGCTCCTCACGGCTCCTGAAGAGCTCCACAAACCTCACTGCAATGCTAACGTACATACCAAAGTCCGCCGCCACACAGTGGGCTAAAGAGCAGCTCCCCCCCGAGGGTGAAGAGGTCGCCAGCAACTAATTTAATATTACATGTTGATTCCTGGAGGCTATGTAGGTAACTCCTCCACGGAACGGAGGTTGACAGCAACCTCACCACGTGAGCTAGGGTCATGGTGAGTTTGGTTAGATCTGAATACCGAAAAATAGGTGTTATAGGATGCCAATTCTGCGGACGATAGAAACGCAGATCGATAACAATCCATACCACATTGGAAAGAATTTTTTCTGCATGCTGGAATCTCCACTGCCGATGCTGATATCTATTCCTCCATCTTCGAAAAACATATTCGAGAACGTGTGTTACCCGAGTTGGATGAAAATCGACTTGAAAAAATGGGGATAACTGCAATGGGTGACATCTTATCGATTTTACAACATTTAAGAAAATCGTATCAGAAAACTGAGAAGGTAACGGCTGGCGGATCAAGTGGATAAGAAATTCACCACCTTCGAAGAAAACTCGACTTGGAGAAAGTAAGCATGTGGATAACCCTAAGACCTTTCAAGATGTTGGTACTCCAACAAGTTTGTTAGGATCATCTACGACTATGCCTCGGACAGAGACTCTTCGTAGTCAATTTTATGTAATGCTGAGTAAGACATTTCCCATGACTTCAAAAGAAAATGCAGGAGTTTATTGGGCTGCATCCTATATATTACCATACTTTAGTGCATTGGAGAGGCAGTATATTGAAAATCTTGATAAAGTCAGCTTACTTGTTATCAGAGATAGGATTGACTACCTGGAACTTCTCTTCGTGGTTAGTGATAGAGGTGTCTCATAGTTATTCCCTGCACTGAATCTGAGTGATACAGAAGTACAGAGAGTAACTACTGAAGTTGTGAAGAAGGTTCAAGCAAACAGCAGCCCCAGTTTCCAAGAATTTCACTCCCTGATTTCCCAAGAAATATTGAAGAAAACTCGAGTCATGCATGTAGCTGCTACCCAAGTAACTGGAGCTCCTATGTCTTAATCAATATTGAAAAAAGCAAGTTTGGAACTCACACTGGTATTACTAAAATTAAAGAATTTCTAGCCAAAAAAAAATGTTTCGCCAGAGGATTTTTTTTATTGAAATAGCGCATCTATTTACAATTACATCTACAATAGGAGTACATTTACTTGTTATGCTAAATGTAGGGATTGAAAGCATAAAAAGAAGTCTGAAAATCTATTCTATGAATCAACAACAACAAGTGGATGCAACTGGAGCGACATTACAAAAATGTCAACGACCACCATAAAAAAATGTGAAGAGGTTGAGTACGTCCAATTGCCTTACCACATATAATGCGCTCAACAGCCCAACATGGAAGTTCTGGCTCTCTAGTGAGGGTCATTCAACAACTATAAAAATTATATGATACATTTACTTACAATAAATTTCAATTTTTATTTGTGTCGACAAATAATCAACGTCAAATTTTTCTTTGGGTGAAATGGATGGAATTCTGGATCACAAAGATTCAGTAAATCTACCATTCCTTTTTCATGCTGTAAATGAGATGGTGATGCTAGAAGAAACTATAACTACTGCAGATGAAAATTCAAGTATACCTGGTACTGTAACACTAACACTCATAACTCCCACTCCTGCAAATTATCATCGTTAAAAAAATTAAGGTTCTAAAAAGTTGTTTTGAGGCGAGAATTTGGAAAAGAGTAATGCTGATTTCTTTTAGAATATCTCTCTCATGATCTCATAACAAATTTTAGGTTGGAGCCTTGTTTCTCAAAAGTTTTTCATATGATGTAGGAGTACTAGAAAACAGAGTTTTATCGTTGAATTCCCCGAAGTGTCATTTCAAGTAACTTTCAAATTTTTTCGAATTTTTTCCACGTTGTGTTCAAGAATTTCAACCTTCGTGAAAGTTTTTAGTCACAACCACATACTCAAATTAAGCGAACCCATTCAGCTGCGTTTTCGCGCCTACCTCGGCCTTATTTGTCATTCCAAACATAAACATCACGAAAAATAGTAAAGCTCGCTCGCGTACGAGTAATGAAAAGGTATTAAGATTCCGTTCTTCGCTAGCGAACGTTATATTTTATCCGGTAATTTCTGCAACAAAAGCCATTAAATTTCAAATATTGCTCGTAAATGCCAACCGCCCATATATTCTTCAGTGTTGCAGCAGATTACAAATTTATATAGCTTTATTGTAATAACTCGCCGAACTAATGAGCTTTATGCCCTCCGTACGTTGGTATATGTTTTATGATATGTATACGAAATCGTCGTCGTACACGCCACGCTCTTCTAATCTTTCACAATCCTTAATCTGCGATCTGTGACTAATTTTAAACCAACATTGTAACTCTTGTTTGACAAGGTGTTAAATACGAACATTTCCCTCGCATAACGTATCTATTTTGGCGCATACGGACGTCGTAAAATTATGTCGCGCGCGCGTTCATTGTACCGTAGTGTGAACTGGTTTTGTATTTGGAATAGCATTTTTCGTCGTTTACGATCGTAAGGATATTATATGGGCATGAACATAGATACTTAGTCACGGAAAGTAATCTCTCCATGTACCATTATCCTCCAATGCGCTTAAATTGCTTCGTAGACATTAAAGCTCGCTTACACAAGAAAATATAGAATTGATTAAAAATCAAGGTATCTGAACTTTTTACTATTCGGCGTTTTTTTTACGACATCTTTAACGTTCATCAGCCATCCCCCTTCTCGTAAACGAACATCATATCGAGGCGTGCGGGAAATTACCCGACTAAGAATTTCAATTTTCCGCTCGTATTCGAGCGAATAAAAATAACTTTATTTCTGCTACTTTCGCATGGTTAAATTAAATCCGAAAGTAAATATCAAGCTTTATGTTGTAATAACGATAGTTTTACTTCGATAAAATTTTCATAATGCATGAATATCGCTGTAAGCTGCGCCCAATAATCTCGCCTCTGTACGGTGCGTGTTAGTTTTTACGAGACAGAAATATGGCCTTTAATATTGGCTGTTTTATTAGTACACAGATGGCGTTACAGTCCCTTTAAGCCGAAATAAAGACATTTATACATCTTCGCCGGGTACCCGGGGTCTCTTTGTTGTATACTTGGCGAATGGAAAATGCGTTCTGATTAAATCGTAAAATATGTTTTACGAGATTCGCCGCGGATACCGACAGATATAGCTCATATTCACTTAGTTCACGCCGTGTCTATATCTCATGAAGGTAGGTGATCATTTGTAATGCACGATTATTGGTTCGTACTATGTATCTTCATATAACATACTGACTAGCAATATAAAACAGCTCAGTAAGTTTAGAAAATCGACACATACTACATCAGAGGACTAATTCGTAACATCTAGGATCTCCGACAAGTATGAAATTAAAATTCAACACCACCCTCGTCGATTAATTCGCGCACGACCCCACTTATCTTCTGTTCAATTCGACCCCAATACGACACCTCACTTGTACTTTCTTGAGAGCTCAACTTTCGAACTTAGCCGACAGCGTGTTATAGATTTACGATACACGTATAAAACGCGGGTTGGCAAAAATGTGGGTAAAGCTGGTAACCAATTAAAAATCCTGACGTCGGCTCAAAAAGGACGAATGGATAAGAAGGTGAAAGTTCCCACTTAAGGCCTTTCATCTTTTCTTTTCGCCAAATTAAATTAATTACAAACGGCAGCACACTAAAAGAATATTTCGGCTTTTTTGTGAAAAAGGTCTTCTCAGACGCCGCGAATCTTGCGTCGTTTCAACATGATATTTCTTCCTTCATAAAAGTGATTTTAATTCGAATGAATACTTAAATAAGTGAATTTTCTCGCCATCTTAAATTACAGCATTTCCTACGAATTTACAAAGTTAAGTGGAAGTATTAAGGGTTACTTTTTCGTTCGACGATAAGCGACTGGGCGAGGATACGAGATTCCGGTAGCGAAAAGCGATTCTCGAATTAAATTTTTTCCACTTGTTTCTTTTGTGTGTTATTAATGTAATTAAAAACTTTCGTCGAGGATTTTTTATACTTTTACGTCTTCGTTTACAGGCTCTTTGGCCGCATTCGTTTGGCGAAAATTTTCTTCTATGAGAAATGCTCTTGAACTCATTTAGATGTAAACGATCCCTTTGAAAATATAAGATTCGAATAATTTTCGACGCCAATTAGTTTTCAGTTTTTCGACAAGTATAACTAGAGGTTGCATGGAGTTGAAATGAAATTTAATCTTTTTTTTCTCTCGGCGGATATAATTTTGCAGTAATGATGTAAAAATGAAATTAAAATGAAAAAAATATTTCAATATGATTCATTCATACTGAAAGTGCCACCATTCGGGTATCTTACAGACATGGAGACCTGGATTTCCAGTGACAATGTTGTTACTGTGTGATATTTTGTGCAACAATATACGTACTTACTGAACCGAGCTTAAGATCAGGTTTCAAGTGTAGTGGTTGTGTCTGGTTACTTAGGTGTTGGGTAGAATGTATTCCTGTGGTGATAAGCATACCCCTGATGTAGTGGATGGTCATATACAATGATTTTGGTTACCCAGACACCTATCGGATGTAAAAGGCGTTAGGAAAAACAGAAATGAATATTAGCCCAGAGGGTTGACATTACTTGAAAGTACCATCAACTTATTTCACAATTTTCTTCATTAAGCAATTATCGATTTTCAAGAAGAAAAGAAAATTATCAGCCTTTTTATGAATTTCATTGCTCAATAATAAACTGTTGGGGAAGAATATAATTAAATCTCTTTTTAAAAAAGTAGGTAGCTAGATAAAAAGTAATAATTAATAATACAGTATGAATAATAATCGTAATAATCGAAATAATCGGCGATTTAGGCCCTATGGGCGTTCGAATTATGAAGCGAAATATGTAGTATTTTTTTTTACATAAAACAATTATTTCGCGATCAATACATCAATCAACTTTTATAAATGTAATAAAATACTATGATAAATC
Source organism: Phenacoccus solenopsis (assembly GCA_009761765.1). Classification (NCBI taxonomy): domain Eukaryota; kingdom Metazoa; phylum Arthropoda; class Insecta; order Hemiptera; family Pseudococcidae; genus Phenacoccus; species Phenacoccus solenopsis. Next base: position 16,150,177 of record CM019752.1, read on the forward strand.
AAACAACCGATTTTATTTTATTTTTTTGTTTTTTTAATTTTTATTGAAAAAAAAAAAAATACTAATACAGTAGGAGCTTGATTACCCGACTTAGTCGGGGGACGAGGAAATCGGATACCTAAAAAAGTCGGATAATCCAAAGTAACGATTGTTATCAAAAATGAAATGAGAATGAACTAAAAATTTCACTATCTAAACCTTATTAAAATTTCAAACGAAACAAACATTACTAAATGAAAGAACAAAACAAAAGATTTTCTAATAAAACAAAAAAACAAAAATACTAGATTAAGTGTAAGATACATAATTGATGTTTTTTTCAAAGAATTGTGTAATTACCTGCTCTTTAAGCATGGCGAACCTTTTTTTGGGCAACAAAATCTCGCCATTTTCGAACGCTCATTAATTCTGAGCTGTGAGGTCGGGCTACTGCTTCAGAAAAGTGAGCGATGTTTGTAATGCGAAATACGCCCCTTCGTATTAATTTTTTTTTTTGTATTTCTTGGTTGTCATTGCCACTTTGCGGACTGTTTATCGCATTGACGATAAGAATGTAATGTTGATGTGATGTTCTAAGGGTGGTTAGAACATTTGAACTTGTGTTTCATCATTATTTTACGAAAAATATTTAAAGTCGGATAATAAAAAATTAATCGACTTTTTTGACTCTGTTAATCGAGGAAAATCGGATGCAATTTTCAGGTTGGATAATCGAGCTTCTACTGTATATGTTTTTATTTTTCTGATTTTATCCAAACTCCATTCTTTCCAATTTTTTAAGGTGGATCCAACTTTCACTGTTTTTCAAGGGATCCGAGCTGCAAGAATAGAGTTTTGTGAATAGTTTCAAAATCACTAGCAACAAGTTGCACGTCGAATAATATACACAGACGAATGCATCTTTAAAAAAGATGGACCATTCAATTCTCGCAATGCACATTACTGGGCCCAGGAGAATCCACATGCAGTGCGGCACAGGTCAGGCAACAGGTTCAGTCTTCACATCTGGGCTGGCCTATTGAACAACCGTATCCTCGGGCCAGTAGTTCTACCGACTCGGATGACTTCTGCATTGTATCTGGATTTTTTGACGCGAGGTCTTCCCGGCCTAATAGCTGAAGCTGAAGACGATGTCCCTATTGCAGAACGAAACCTTCATTCAATCTGGTACCAACTTGATGGTTCAGGACCACATTTTGGTTTGGATGTTCGGGCACATTTGGATTAAGCATTTCCAAATCGATGGATTGGACGGGGAGGGCCAGTAGCATGGCCTGCCCGCTCTCCAGATTTAACCACACTTGATTTTCTGTTGTGGGGGGGGGGCATGAAGAGGAGAGTATATGCTCCCCCCGTCCAACTACTTCGGATGAATTGTGGCAAAAAATTCAGGAAACTGCTCGAGAGATAAGAGAATATTCGATTGAAGTTGCCACTTTATCTGTAAGTTATAGGACACAAATTTGCGTTCAACAAGATGGGGGTAGATTTGAACAATTTTTATGAAGAATAATGGAAAACATAATTTTTTCAACATTATTTAGCAACGTGAATAAAATTTGAATTTTGGATTACAATTTTTGGCTTTTTTCTCGAAAACTATGGGTCCTAGGACAAAAATACCTCAGTACTAAAATGATCTCCATAAAATTTTACACAAAAAAGGTCACGATCATTTTTTTTGGTAGAGGTGATAGGAACGACGCTAGCGCTCTTCAAAAAAGTGATGTTGTTTTTAAAAATTGTGTTGTAGCTCCTTCAATAATTGGAATAGGCAAAATATGTACATGCAATTTTTTGCTTGTAATAATGTGTACTACAAGCTGGCATGGTTGAATTTTCAATAGTGTTGAAAAAAAAATAGGCTCTGCTACCAAAGCAAACTTTGGACACCCCTAACTCCACACCAAGAGCAGATAGGCACCATGTGCATATGACATTTTTTGTTTGTCTAGTGTGGGGCTACCTTCTGGTGAAATATTGTGAAACGAACCCGGAACACCCTGTATATACCAAAAAGTTGGACATTTGCCACATGATTACAAATGATCTGAAACGCAAAGATTTGAAGACTCCACCCTCCCTCGACCATCCCTTCCCAAAGCAGGTAAGCTGTAATAGCCTTCACGTTCTTCAGAAATTCGACTAAAAAATCTCTCAAAAAAAATATCAAGATAAATGATGAGTAGAGAAAAAAATATTTTTAATATTACATGAAAAAATTACATTTCTATTTTCTTTCCAATGAGCATATCCCACCAAATATGAAGTCAAGCTTTTCAGCTTATTCGTCAGACGAGGGGAAAAAACTTTATGAATAAATTAACCGGCTTATTATGAAAACATTAATTTAATACAGTTTCCATTAAAAAGCCAAACACTCTTCACTACAAAACCGAAATAAAAAGAAACCCTCTTTGAAATATTAAGTACCTCGATGTCCATTTTTTATCTTCAAAGCGGCTATTTTTCCAACAGCAAAAAAAAAATACATCTTCGCACATACGATGAAAACTGCAACACACGTCGCGATGTTTCCTCTAGTTTATTGCCGGCGTTTGGCGGGCCTGAAATAGTAATTATCGTTAACAGCCTTAAGCGTAATCCCTTTGTGAGTGAACCCATGAAAACGAACATTGTCCCTATCATTCTATTCGGATCGGTGGAAAGTTCGCTATTAAATAATGTATGCCCTTCCTCGCCACGCCAAATCCTTGGTTATAAATATTAGTCTCATTCCGCTTTATGTACGTATTCCTTTGAAGTTTTTTTCCTCGGCGAAACGAAATTAAAACGAACAAAATAAGGGACAAATTGAAAAAATAAAAAATTTCACCGAATACTATAGGATGAAAAGCGAAGTTGTCTTTCCCCCGAGGATGTTCTACCTTTTTATCTGTTATTTAGGTGGGCTCGCGTTTTTTTTTTTTGCTCCTACGTTCAGTATTAATTTTATTCGAAAAGAATTCGATATAATCCCAGTTATTTTCCTACCTTGTATAATAAGATTTGGCGATGTAATTTTCGCGAATAAGGAAACCATGTCGTGCCCCCGATCGTCTCCTTTACTACGCGAACAACGTTATTAGAAAAATTCGAGAAACTTTGTAAATACATCATGCAAAAGTTGCGAAAGAGGATTAAGTTAGCGCCTAAAAAAGTAATAACGTTTAAGTGAAATTTTTATGAGAACGCGACGTAATCTGAAGAATTTAGTTCTTTTTGGGCCGCCGCCTTCGTCGCCCGACCAAATAAATCCACCTTACAAATCGAATATTTAATGGCCCTTTTTCGTATTCAATTAAAATTAAAACTCCGTCGGGCGCGAGTAACGTAGGGTGACGGCTTTACCGTATTCGAAAATCCGACGCTATGTCGCGGAATTACGTTACTACATAATAAAGAGCTTGACATGTTCAGACATTAATAAAGGGAGCGTAATTTACAAACCGCCGAGAACTGTTGGTATAGCAAATTAAAAGAAAAAAAATGCTACCTTTATCTGCTCCAAAAAGAGGATTTATAAAAGTATTGAAATAATGGAAAAAACTCCGTCGAGTCAGCAGTCCGCCGACATATAATCCTTTCGCAAGAATACCACATTGGTACAAGGTGTATCGCGAATCTTTCACGATGCGGTTAAAAATACCCACTTCGCAACAGATGTCACAAGCAAATAAACACCGAAACGTGATACGTGCTATCTGCGTTCACCCAGGTCATAAAAATTCTCGAATCATTTTCATATACTTTATTAAAATCAAACCCCTCGTACACTATCTAGACGTTTTTACGTACAACCTCGTTCAACGATACCCGACAGCGAACCAATAAACACAAATTTTCGTCTATCCAACCGCGTCACACTGACAGCGTAAATTTGCACGGTAGTCGACCGCCGGTACCGATGGAAATGCCAGGCTTAAGCTGTGCCATTTCTCTTTTTATGGTCTTCGCATCGTACATTTCCATACTGCGTTTTACGACCGTTGTCCCATTCCGACGAAACATGTGTTCGGCACGGTAAGCCAGACCATCGCCCTAAACTGATTAGATTTACCAATTCTATATATACTTTTCGTGTAATCAAATTTCTCCACCCGATACGCTACGTTTATTCGACGGTCAGTTAACCAAATATCCCTATTTAAGTGCAAACCGAGCCCATACCCCAAATGCAATCCCTGGATATATTTTTATTTCAGTGGTAATAGGAGCTATGCACGAATAGGTTAAAAAAAATAAAAAGATGAGAAATGAACGCGCCATGGTTCTTCTGTAACCAAACCATGTTGAGATACATGAAGCTGGAAAGTATTGACAAATTCCACGAAAAACTAACAACAAATCAAATTAAATTATCATCATGGTATATGGAATTCACAATTAAAATTCAGCGCTTATTTGTCCATGATTAAGTTAATTCAATGATTCCCAACCAATGTTTTAGTATTAATTCGTGGAATATTTCACCCAAATTACATCTTGCTGATCCATACTTCAACGTTTTACTTTAGTCGCATTCAATATACTGAAGGAAATGCGACTTCATAAAATTCAGTCATTGCGAAAGGAGATGATGATGATGATGAGAATACTATATGGAGGCAAAATGTACCAAATATCAAAACTGAAAACGATCCTAGTCCAGCACCTACAATAAAGTGTCTGCATTAAAGTATACAATGTGTCTAACTGATTTTAACACCCCTAAGCGTTAAATTCTCTTCATCCACAAAAAAAGTATTCGTTATTTCGTTTCATTTTGCAAGATTAAGAAATTAACACTAAAATAATTGTTTCTCTATGATTTCAATCCATAATTTACAAGATTATGATAATGTTATTCAACTTTCAACGTTTCATTTCAGTAAATTTTACAACAACGATTTTGAAAGAAATGAATTTTAAATTTTAAATCAATCAAATAACCAATAAAAAATTATTTAAATCACAGAATTTAAGTTACTCAAGTCTTAAATTATTCATTATGCCATAAAGAAGTCAAATAAAATAAAACAGATGATATTTTTTCTCATGAAAGGGAATTTTGCGCTCAGGGGTGTTCCAATTTTACACTTTTTTGAGTTTTAGTGAAAAATTTTGTATGTATAATGCACAGATAAAAAATTTTGTATGCGGAGGTCAATCATAGTAACGATGGAGAAATTAGCACGCGTTTTTCAGCACGCGTATTAGTGATAAGAAAAATTCACACTAATGAGCATAGTAGAGCAATGTATTACGTGTCTGAATATTAAACTAACATGAAAATTAATAAAATTATTGAATATTATTATATTATTGAACTAATTACAACAACATTAAAAAGAATAAAAAAAAAACACATTTTAATTATGAAATGAAACAAATTAAATTAATTCTCAAAAAAACCTGCTTTCGAATATTGAGTCATTCCCTACAAGGGTTGCCACTCAAAAAAACAATCTGCAAACAGTCTCGAAAATATTACTCTAGTATACCGCAAACATAAGACATGTCCAATCTCGGCAACTCACTTTATTCTTGAGTTATGCTTGAAAGGTTTGGGCTCACCTTCAGACGCATGCTTCAATGTGACTGTACTTACGTGTGAATTCCTCAAATACTAGACGTAGGAAAATTCTCAAAAAATTCTCTAATAATCTACTCGAGTATACCTTTAAAACAAGATATCACTCAACTCGGCCCCTCACTTAGTTCTTGAGTTATTCTCAAGAGTATTATGGATCATTTTCTCACATATCACCAATGTGACTTTACTGACATGCGAATTCCTCAAATACTAGACATAGGAAAATTCTCAAAAAATTTGCTCGAGTATACCTTCAAAATAAGATATCACTCAACTCGGCACCTCACTTAGTTCTTGAGTTATCCTCAAGAGTATTATGGATCATTTTCGCACATATCACCAATGTGACCTCACTGATAAATAAAGATGACTTACAACCTGATACTCTTACTCTTATACATGAAGTGAAAAGTGATGTGGTTCCGTTCGATCACAATTATTGTATGTGACTATAATACTTATTTAAAAAGGTATCATCGAAAATGTAGAAAATAAATGTACAAATGCACCATTTAAATATTAATTTACATGGAGTAGGAAGGAAATCTACTAAAACTTTTGTAATATATGACGCGCTCTCTTGAGGATAACTCAAGAACTAAGTGAGGTGCCGAGTTGAGTGATATCTTATTTTGAAGGTATACTCGAGTAGATTTTTTGAGAATTTTTTGAAAATTTTCCTATGTCTAGTATTTGAGGAATTCGAATATCAGTGAGGTCATATTGGTGATATGTGCGAAAATGAACCATAATACTCTTGAGGATAATTCGGAAAGTAAGTGAGGTGCCGAGTTAAGTGATATCTTATTTTGAAGGTATACTCGAGTAGATTATTTGAGAATTTTCCTATTTCTAATATTTGAGTAATTTGCATGTCAATGCGGTCACATTGGTGATACGTGTAGAAGTTAACCTTGTAATATTTATGAGGATAAGTCAAGAACCACGAGAGGTGCCCGGTTGAATAATGTCTTTTTTTAAAAGGTTTGCTTGTGTAGTTGTTTTTAGAATTTTTTGAGAATTTTCCTTTGTTTAGTATTTGAGTACTCCACTTAGCTATATGGTTCACTTACAGTAGTACCCGGTGGTTTTTGGATTTAGTGCAAGTAATTTTCCTAACTTATTTTTTTGCTTAAATAGTTTCTCGATCACGTATCCATATGTTATTATGTTATGTTTCTCAAAATTTTTCTCATTTACTGCAAAGAAATAAGTTTATGCTCGACTTCGCTTGTTTGTGTGATGAAATGTGGTTTTTTGGTGAAAACGCATTCTGCATGCTCAGAATGTTTTCTATTTTCTCCATCGTTCATAGTAAGTTCCCCCATCATTTCACAGTATTTTCAAGTACTCTTCACCCCTGCATCCACCTATAGAGCTCCCTTTATAAGCGAGTTTTCCACCACCGTGGCTATAATACACCTTGTTTTGAAACTTTTATCTTTATAACTACAAAAGTGACAAGTGAGGTGAAGTTCTGCAGAAGTGAATACAGTTTCTCAATGCCGAAGATGTTCACTTATAAAAGGTTACTCATAAAATGTAGTTACATGACTCTGGTGGACTCTTAGGCGACCTCGAACCTGCATAGAATTGTTATAGTAACTGGTCTGGGTTCTGATTGGTTATGTTATGCGCGTAATGACCAATCATAAGGCTAGAATGCGATAAAATGTAGGTAGTTTCATTTCTACCTTCCTGAATAATATCGTTCAGTTTTCAATGAACGACTGAAATTCGTTTGTTATTTGAATCATCAGCTGATTTGTGTTTTTATTTTACGAGTTAGTCGAGGTAATTTACCACCTTTCAACTTGCTGATTGGTTGTTATGCGCGTGACGTATGACCAATTAGAACATAGACCAGTCATAACAAATGCTCTATAGTATAGTTTCTACTCCACCGCCGTGGTCAATTCTTGCTTCTCCCATAGAGTATTTATAATGACTAGTCTATGTTCTAATTGGTCATACGTCACGCCAACGTTAAAGTACCATCACAGTGATGCGTACTCGCATAACATGCAATTGCCTCAACGCTTTTGAAAATATTTTTGCATTGTGAAGATTTGAACTTTTTTTTATATACTCGAAAAATTGACGATAGAAAACAGCAGTATAACATTTTCATATTTAAATAAATTTCCGCGTATAATTAAAAATTCAAAAATAATTTTCAAACAAACTCCTTCAGTATGCCTCTAACTTTATACAACCCTCCTCATTGGCTCGCGAAATGCAACAAAACGTTTCCGCGTAAACTCAGGCTTCTGAGTAATTAGCACAAAATATAAATATTGATACTCAATTTTATTTTATATCAGCTGCTAACCATTTAACCCTCTAATGGCACACATAAAAGTAATTTAAATTAGAAAATAAAAATTGTGCTGAGGCACTCAAGAAATTGAAATATAATATGTTATTGTGCTCGCTGAAATGCAGAATTTCATTACAAAAAAAATTGCATAATATCAAAATTGAAGGGGCAGCATACATAGGATAGAATAGAACAATTTTTGAAAATTTTTAGCTCCTTCGATATTGAAGATAGGCAATTTGTTCTTCTATGTTTTTTTCTTGCAAATCGTTCGAACTACAACATTGCATGGTTTTATTTTCAATTTTTGCGACCTGAAAAATCCAATGAATAATTTACATAAAAATTCAGAAGTAAATCTGCCCCTTCAAAAATTGATGTATGCAACTAACACAGATTCCCAAACTGAAGAAACTGTGGTAACGTTCAACTATGAAGGGTGCACAGGGATGAGCAGCCGGTTACGCCGAAGCGCGATGGGTGAAATTCACCCATGTGTGCCAATTAAGGTTAATAAATATTCAACAAAATTCAATTCATCATTTTTACTATTATAAAACTATATTTCAAAAACCTATCATCAGATAAGAGAACATTTGAAAAAATACTTAGATCGAGATGATCACATCGTGGCAACTTTAATCGCCACTCTAAATCACGTATACCATTCATTTACACACACGAACGTACAAGCTCACCGTAGGTATTCGAAATTAATTAAAAATATGACTAATAAAACTCGCCGTATCAAACAAAAGCTTTCAACCTATAAAACCGTTTTACGATTATTAACAGGGACATTTATGCATCAACATTCTCCATGTGGCAATGGCGCTCGTTTATATCGGTATCTGGTATATTCGCGAATATCCGAATTTTATTAACCTTTTAGGCAAATATGTTTACAACCTTTATCCGTTACGTTATATATTACTTTTAGTTTTATTGGTTTTATGACATTTCGAAAAAGCCGAGCTATACGGTAACCCTGGCGTGCGACACTATTCAAAATTTAATTTACGGCTTTTCGTTATATCTATGCTGCTTTATATATCTACGGAAAAACGGTTTATAATTCGGATCCACGCGGACATAAATTCTTCTTCGAGCTGGCGTGAATTATTACACACGAGAACTTACAACACTCGTTCGTATAGCGGTGTTAAAAACAATAGCGATTTCGTTTTCGCGCCTTCCGCACGAATATAGGGTTGGTACTATTATCAGCGGATTATCGCAGGCATCATTTACGAGCTACTCGTTCGTGATGATATAAATCTTCTCGCGTCCGACACGTTCGTCGCGAAACAACTTCCGCACCACGGAGATGAGGTAAAAATTAACAAAAAAAATCCAAGACGTTGAGGTGGAAAAAAGGGTTTCTTAATTCTGACTTATGCGAAACCAGATCGTCTTAATGTTTATTCTACTCGTGATTATCGTTAACGATGTTTGCCTTTCCCCAAGTCGTAAGTTTTCAGATTTAGTCCTTTTTATTGGTACCATACGGCAATTGAAAACAATAACCTATACTAAATCCCATGTTTAAACGTTGAAAAAGCATTGTTAACACATTCTCCCGCAATCATTATACGTCAAATGGGTCGTCGTTAAGTTGAATTTAAAGCTACAAAAAGATTAGAAAAGGCTATTCTAACCTTATAAAAAATCTGTTCTAATTATGCAAACGATCAACTTCAATGAGCAGCAGACGTTAATACGAAGCTTCCTAAAAAAGTATTAGTAGGGTCACCTTTTTCTATACTTACCTACGCGTTAGAATACATGTGAAATTACAAACGTAATTATTGTACTGAGACGAAGACACTCAGTGAACCTTGCGACATCTGCCGAATATCATATAGTTTTCGTTATTTTTGAGTTTTTTTGCAGACCTGATAGACGTTTTGAAGAATACAATTCCATAGCTGGAGCTGTATGGCGAGACATGTACTATGGAATCCCGATGAAATCATTCCTAATGGATAAGAAATGCAGAACGATCGTAAGGATGATATTCTTATACTTGCTCCTTTCTGAATAAACTTCAAAAGCACGCTTTTAAAATGGTTCAAGGCAACACTGACTTCAAGTCATATGAAAAGTTATCCGTGTTCATAAGTAACGAGAAACTTTGAAAAATTCCTTTTCAAAGGGTCTTCAAAAATTACTACAGATTTGAAATGAATCACCGAGAGAACCTTGCATAGGAAATTTGAACACGAGAAACGTTCCTTCATTCAGTTACATTCAAAACGTACATAGTCACTGTAACGCTTTTACCAATAAGAAAGCTCGAAAATCAAAACGACTCGGATTCGAGGCTGGATGACTTAGGCCGGATGTCAATGCCGAAGAAAAATCATATCACGGCGCCAACATCGCCTCAATTGTTTATCCGAATCGAAAAGTTATTCCGTTGAAACGAACAACGCGCCAGCGAGAGAAAGGCTTTGTTAGTAGAAATTTGAATGCAAATCTGAACCACCCCAATGAATACGAAATATTGTTGCTTCGCTATAACGCAAACTTCACACCGTACGTTTATTTAACATAATTTTCGCATCTGTATTACGAAGAGGTTGCTAAAATAGTTGAGAAACTGTGGCCACGCTATATTTCAAAACATCGTTCGTTTAAGCTTTCCATTTAAAAGCCATCGTCGATGCCCCGATAATATGGAAAAGCTTTCAGCTAACACGGTTATGCTGCGTTATTATCACGCGATGTAACCCGTATCGGGTGTTTGTCACCGTACGCGAAATTTCCTTCGTTGATTGTAGGATTTTTTATTTTATTAAAAAGCTCGATTCGAAGACTGCGCTCAAAATTCGTTCGATCCTACATCCTGTTGAAATGATATACGAATGTTTCTACTAGACAATTTCAACATTCCTCAAAATTTCCAGAATTTTCTCAAGTTGCACTAATACGGTGGCCTCATATCAACTCATGTTTCCTATGTTCCTCCAACTCTTACAACTAATAAGCTTTCAAGGACAATTCACGTGAGTTGAAATGGATGGTAGCAAAAAAGAAAAAAGTTGAACATTTGCCAGTCGATTTTGAATGATGTGAAACGCAAAGATTTGAAGACCATACCCCTCTTCCAACCACCTTCCCAAATTAGGTAGGCTGTAATACCCTTCATGTCCTTCAGAAATTCGGCTAAAAAAAGAAAAACTCGAAAGAATACAACAGTGATCTACGAAAAAAATATTCAAGAAAGGTAAGATACGACATTGATCCCTTCCCCACCAGTCCATCACAAATCACAAGTCGAGGAATGTAAGTGGGAAGAATTCTTATGCGAATGCTTTGTCCGGAATATATGTACTTTAAATCAGGGAGGTAAAAAAGGTTTTCTATTATCAGAAGAGGGAGGGGGGGGTGTCGCGAACGATCGTGATTTTAATCGCTTCGCGTTTTTCCTGCATCTAATAATAATATTTGGCTACGTGGTCAGGGGCGTACCGAGAACATTGTTCAGGGGGGAGGGGCGGAGAAAACCAAAAATTGCCAACTTACCAACTGTTGACCTTTTTTTTTTTTGCTCCGCGAAAATAAGATTTTAAATAAGATGTCACAGTCTTCTTGTTAATCTTCAAAAAATGTAAAAATAGCTGTAATAATACTGCGCAAGTGGTCAAATTTACCAACTTTACACTAAAACTCCAATACCAACTTTCCAAAGGTGCGTCCCTGTACGCGATCAAATCACTGTTCTATACTCTTTTTAAAGCTATGAAATGATATTGGGACCCTTCAGAGCAGTGGCGCGCTAGTGTCGTGTTTACATGTAAATAATATTATCAGTTCTGAAAACGGGGGATTTTTGCCGCCAGTTGTGGACTCACACAGTGAAATGTTTAAATGATTTGAAAATAAATCGAATAAATGAAATAAATGAATTGGGTTTGGCTAATTTAATACTTATCTATCATTTTGGTTTATAAATGAGATTCTTTCGCATGGTATTTATGATATTCGCGATAATTGTATCACTAGTCATTGGTAAGTGTATGAAAAATAATCATTTATTTCGTAACAATAACACTGGAATTCAATTTATCCTTACCATTGAACAGAAAACAATTAATTCTATTCAAAATAATTCGATTCAGTACCACAATTATTAATTCATTGCCAATAATGATACTCTATCAATTATTGAAATCCCCGCTTTCAGTGGTTCATCGTTTTATCACCAGGTACCGACTCTTTCGCTGAAGGATCCCAATAGAGTATTTATAATGACTGGTCTAGGTTCTAATTGGTCATACGTCACGCGTATAACAACCAATCAGGAAGCTGGAATGTGGTAAATTACCTCGACCAATTCGTAAAATAAAAACATAAATTAGCTGATGATTCAAATCACAAACGAATTTTCAGTCGTTCACTGAAAACTGAACGATATTATTTAGGAAGGAAGAAATGAAACTACCAAAAAAATTTGGGGTTCTTTAGGGTTTTTTTATTATAAAGCAGCTATGGGCGAGAAATTTTGAGTTTTGTGGTTTTTTAGCAAAATTGGGTTGGCAACACTGGTTAGTTCGATAACAGTACTCAAATATTGAAGAACTTTTTTTTTGGTTTATCTTGATTAAACTTGAGAAAATACATTTTTTTCAAAAGGGGTAACAGTTTTTTTTTTCTTTTGAGACGTGTGTAAAGCATTTATAAGTTTACAGAGTTAACAAACTGATGACCCATCCCACCCCTCTGCAGGGAGTGCACTGTTTTAACGTTTAATTGTGCAATAATTATTCGAAGTGGTATCATTCGCACTCATTTGATGATATTTCATTAATCATTACCTATTTGTTACGAAATTACCATATGTGACGTTACTTTTTTATAATTCTGCTGAAATATCAAAATTCAATTCATCTTTTAATTTCCACACTTAAATTCTCGTCGATTCCAGGAACAAATGCGGTAAAAAATAAAACAAGCGAATATCATAGTACGCCACATATTTACGATTAATTCCGCATCTATTGTAAACCACAAACAGACCGATTCGCGTTATCGCATTCCAGTAGTACGGCGTAGAATTCACGTTAGAATTTGGAAACCCGATCATAAAGCGAGTAGACTTAAGTTTCACACGATTTCAACGATATGCGGTTAATACGAAATTTCCTACTTGTACTCGTAATTCTAGCGACTCTCGGTGCTTATGGCCGAAAATACCATTGCCTTGAGAGAAATATCAATAAATTTCGTTAATTACTTTCGACTCACGTCATTGCGGTTTACCATTTAACGTTTTCGAACTGTCACACAAAATCAGCATGTGGCAAACATCATTAAAGGTCCCTCCAACGCGGTGGAAACGCCATCACAATAATGGAAAAGCGCCTACCAACCTACAAAGTACCTGCAGTAATAAGAGCCGGTCGCGTATTTCGCTATTTGCGAAAATGAGAGTCGAAGCGCCTATATTAATCTCGACTTCGGTATATGAAAACGTCTCCTGGGGATTACGCGGCGGCGTCGTTAGTCGCCAGCGCAGGAATTACATTAGGGTCAATGCTTGTCAAGTTTACGACCAACAGTCGGTGAGGGTTCTCAAATGTATCTGCTTAAAACCGAGCGATTTAAAAAAATCATCTCAGTAGTGACGTAGCATTTCGTACCTGGCTGCGGGATAAAAATCATCTCGCTGTATCGCGCAATAACCGAGAGAGGTTTCATGTAAACGACGACAGTCTCGAATTTCCTAAGACCTCGTCATTAAGCGAGCTCGTTTCGTTTGCTCCAAAAAGCCGTACTCGTCGTTAAAGGCCAAATAGTTTTCGCAAAGTCGAACATTCATACCAGAACCCTTCTTACTTTACTCTTAATGTCTGCCAGGCACACTTCGCCTTAATAACTGTTATACTCTACCATATCTTGATTCGTCTCTTCAACAATAACCGATATATTCGAGTTTTACGACGGTATGCAACGTAAACAAGTTCAACGTTAACTGTCCAAATATTGCTAATTAACTATATAGAATTTAAGGCACACATTCCCCGGAGATTGTTTTACTACTATTTGCCGTAGCTACCACACAATACCGCGTATATGTCCAACAAAGACCATATCGAGTCTCGGGAGTTTATTTTATAAAACATCGTAACCGCGTTGTATCGCTATACCGCAAGATAATATTATTTTATGAACTCGTAACCGTTTAATAACCGAGTCCCGAGTCGAAACGATGCCTCCGAATTGATACTTTGGTATGAATTCCTGCCCGCAAGATATGATCCTCATTTCTTCATAAACGAGTTCAAGTTTTGATTACAACGATTATAATAAGTCCATTCAATCATTCGTTTATAAACAACATAGATCTGAAGAAAATAGAAGATCTCATCTTAGTCGTAGGTCTCGTTTAAGAAATTAAATGGATTGTTGCTTGCGTTAAAAGATGCAAAAAATTAAAAGGATAAATTCTGCGTGAAAAAGAGAATGACTTCTATCTCGTTACATTTTCAAGGGAAGAACGAAATACAAATGTACATAAATTACTTACTTTTTTTTCATAGATTTTTCCAGCATTCCAAATGCATAATCAAGCCAATTAAACATTTTATAACTCAATATTACACACATATACCTAAGTATCCATGGCGAAAGCTTTTCAGTAAACAATGAGAAAATCAAATACTTACCAAAAATATGCGTAGTCTAGATTCCAATTCCAGCATCTGCGGTAATTCAACTTCCTTTGGTGATTTAGAGTTATCATAGAGTCATCAAGATGAAACTGTTTGGCCGCAATGAAGGAAATTCCATTGTTGTAGCCAGCACGACGAAGGAAATTGCATGTAGGTGGATAAACAATTTTAGATTTTTCATGTTATCCCAACCCGTGGGGGGGGGTGTTTAGACAAATGTTAGAAAATAATTAGGTCTCAGCAGATTCCTGAATTATCGATTTCGAAAAAAAAAAAAAAAAAAAACGTAAGCAACCATGCTGCATTACTGGAGCTGAGTTTTCAAGTGGGGCATGAGGTTTGTAAATAACATTACTAACCCCTTCATACCTGAAGATCACACACAATACCAAGTTTGCAAATCCCTATCCCTTCAAAAACGACTGAAGAAGTCAAATTTGAAACACATAACTATAATATTTCTTGTTGTGAAATTATGATATGAACACACTTTTTCAAATAAGTACTTGAGACTCCTTAACATATCCCAACATTTTTACAACCCACCATTTCGGATCTCCTCTGACCAAAATTCAAGAGCTTAAATTCTGGTCACCCACTAACATCAAACACAAAGTTCGACCTTTTTAGATGGATTTGGTGAGGAGATATGAAAAATTCATGAAATTTCCTGCCACAATTTCCCCTCCGAAAGCCATTTTTGCTTCAACTCCCCTCGAAATACACTTAGGAAGCTGAAATTTGGGTATGTTGGTATTCCTGATTTACTCTTTAATATAAGATCAAAACCGAAAAAATATGAATAATCTGCCTCTTCTCCAGCTTTCCTCAAAATTTTAGTAATTCGTCATTTTGAATTTTGTCGAAAAAACAAAAAAGTACTTTTTGCTGCAATTTCAAGAAAACCTCTCACTAAATTTTAGACAGATTTCATGAATGCCCGCGGGCGCTATACGTCGAAGAAAAAAAAACGAAGAAATTCAATTGCTTAAAACTTCTTCAAAAAGCCGTTTTTGCTTCAACTTCTCAGGAAATGCACTTAGGAAGCTGAAATTTGGATATGTTGGTGTCCGTGCCTCACTCTTTCATAAAAGATCAAAAATGAAAAAGTCGAGGTATTTGCCCTTCTCCTCAGTCCCCCTAAAAATTTGAAGGATCCGCCATTTTGAATTTTATCGAAAAAACGAAAAAGTACTTTTTGTCGCATTTCTAAGAAGATTCTCTTACCGAGTTTTGAGCGAATTTCACGAATACCCGCCTGCGCTACGCATGAAGAAAAAATTCATTTATATGTGTGATCGAGCTTTTTCGAAGCGCAAAATGCTACTTCGAATCGGTGCGCGTTAAACTGCTACGAGTGAGAGGAAATGATCAAGACGAAAGTGAAAAATTGAAAAGTTTTTATTAAACTGATTTTTTTACAGTAATAACAATATTGATAAAAATATTTTTAAAATTAAAAACTTAATCGCAGAAAAATGCAATTTAACAAGATAAATATCTAATTATTGACAGATTTTAATATAATGGAAGCACTTTAAGCTGCCTCGATCTCAACGCGCAAAAGCTGCGACGATTCTGAAATAAAAAGTTGTGAAATAGAGTATTTATAATGACTGGTCTATGTTCTAATTGGTCATACGTCACGCCTGTAACAACCAATCAGCAAGTTGGAATGTGGTAAATTTACCTCGACTAACTCGTAAAATAAAAACACAAATCAGCTGATGATTCAAATCACAAACGAATTTTAGTCGTTCACTGAAAACTGAACGATATTATTTAGGAAGGTAGAAAAGAAACTACCTACATTTTATCACATTCTAGCTTTATGATTGGTCATTACGCACGTAATATATGACCAATTAGAACACAGACCAACCATTATAATTACTCTATGGTAAGATGTCATTTGTAGTGCTCACGAAGCCACAATCTTAGTCTCAGTAGTCAAGCAGACCACCGAGAGCGCAAAAATAAATGAACCAACAAGGTTCCAATAAGTTGAAAAAGAGAACTGATATTTTGTGATTTGAAGCGTTCACGCAGCCTCAATAAAATGTCTTAGTAGTCGGAATGGCTATCGAGATCTCAAAAATTAATACTACTCGTATTTCGTATATTAACGAGAACAAGTAGTGACCAAGAGATAGGCGATGAGTCGTACGTTGGCCCTATCTATATACTTGAAGCACGTCATAATTCAATGATCGTTTCCATCCTTTTTTGTAACACCATTCTTTATATTATTTATTTTTTCAACATATTCATTATACTTTTTAGTGGGCAATAACGCGCAATTCGGGTTACTTTTGAAATACTGTAACTTCAAAGAACACTTCGATTTAATTTTGCGTTTTTTCTTCTATTTCACAAGAATATGGAAACCATTCGAAACACGATGCAGTACTAAAGCTCATTCCATTCATAATATATTTACTTTCAGCTTATCAACTCTATTCAAATTGGACACGAATCATCTTGGCGATGTACGAAGGATAAAACAATTATTAACTTTAACAGTACGAAGGCCGTTATTGTCGAAAATAACTAGTTAAAGTCGATATTTTCCACTTTATCTGCCGTCAATTGCCCATTTTTTGATGGTAAAATATTCAACTTCAACGATAACATACCTATACACCAAAAAGTTGAACAATAGCTAGATGATTACAAATGTTCTGAAACGCGAAAATTTGAAGACCTTCTTCCACCGAACTCCTTCCAAATCAGAAAAGCTGTAATAGCTATAGTTTTCAGATTAAAAAACTCAGCAAATAATATCGATTTTTTATATTTTACATCTTGAAAATCGGATCACGAAATGTTCACACCAAGTGTATCTTTTATCCTCAAATATACCATTATCTCAATCATGTCCTTCGATAACTTTATACCTAATTTTTGTCGGAATATAAAATTTCATTAAATTTGATAAATTTTGTTAAGATCACATCAAATTACATAATATATTCGATTTTTCTATCAAATTTGATGCATTCCTTTTTCCCCGGTTACCACCAATTTTTTCTCAGAAAAATTTCCACCCGTTACGTTTTCGTAACGTCTACCTATCGAATAAAAATTGAACGACTGTAGAACGAAAAATCACATCTACCAACACTGCATACATGAATTCGCAAGCTTTTCAAAACAAAAAAAAAACTCATTCGCCAATACTCCCCCATATACTTCCACATACAAAATCTCATCAAAAAAATAATCACCGTCGCCTTTCAAATTAACAATACCGAACGATAAAAACGGAACGGGCTCGGTGAAATTTCATTAAACGGTAAAAATAAGGCATCATCGTTTGGTACAGGACAGAAAAATTTTCCAATTACAGAGTCGCTCTTTATACGGTACCCATTCGGTAATTAAATAACCGCCCGTAGAATAAAAGCCCCGCTCCAACACCGAAGGGCGATTTATATGAAAAAGGCGCCGGTAATAGGACACAGTAATCATTAAGCTCAGTACGCGGTGCGACATTAACCCTTTGCAGTGTTGTGTAATTTTCATATTTCACCGGCTAATGTCGCCTCGGGAATGCCTGCGTGTTTGGAATCGCCTCGTTCGCGCAGCACCAGTTCAAAGATGTTTTTGCGGCGAGATCTAATTATCACCGGTTAACGTCGTCCCATCCTAGCCGACCAAAGATGCCGGAAATTAAAGTAAATTATTTTCCGGTTTTACCGAGCGTCGCTTTTATCTGCAGAGGCTCGATAAAATTGGAAAATTTCGGGCATACGGTTTGCGAAAATATGACAACGAGTTCCTTTTGTTTTCCTTTTAACACCCTTGATTATCATTCGCATCGTGAACGAGATTTTTTACTCTCATTTGATGGCGGTTTAAAAGAAGGGCTTGGGTTTTTAGTTCCGAATATTTCTACCCGACGGAAATTAACTTTTAGCATTTACTCCACAATTACCATACTCCAGTAGATAAGTTGAAAAGATAAAAAATAATTCCGAGTCACTACGCGATGAAAAGTTGGGAATCTATCATAATCATTCATCAAATAAAAATTCATGAATGGAGAAAAGCCACGTGCATTACGCAACATACACATAAAGGACATTGAACTAACACTGGGCAATTTAGGGTCGAAGGGTATTCATCAATACAATTTATATTCGCGTACAAACAAACGGAAAGAGTTAAAAAATACCACTTGAAATGAAAAAAAAGTGAAGACCCGCATATACGCTACTTGATCGTCTAGATGACCAAACCGCTCATTAATGAATGTCATTTTACAAAACATTAGCTTCAACGCCTCGCATTAAAAACAATATTTTCATACTTTATAGGTGTCTTTCTCTCGGAAGGAAACTAGGACAAATTTTGATGAGGAACGTCACTAATGTAACTGTTAGCTTACATCGTCAGCGTAAGGATATCTACATCATTGAATATCATTGTAAATAAACATCTCACATCATGATTTTGATTAAAATGATATTTATTTTCTAAAATAGTAAACTTATATTCTCTTTGAAATGCATCGGATGACGTGCTTTGAACGACTCTATTATAATAATTGAAAATAAGAAAATGACATCGAAATACCGGAAAAAGTGTGTTTATTACATACTAAACATTATAGGAATGCCGTGTTCATAAGCGACATTTGTAAAGAGTTTAACGCCACTTATTCATGTAAACAAACACCACTGCGTTATGCCTCGTGCTGAGAGCAGCAACATAATATAGTTGAATACTCGCAGATAAAGTAATGCGCTCTAAACTATTTAATGAATGGATTGCGTACGATCACCAGTGAGGTTTGGGTGATTTTGTTCTATGTCTGATTACCACCGTGACTTACTGTCATCTACATCAGTGGCCCAGAATCCCTTCGAAAATTGATTTTTTATTTCGAATTGGAAAGTATTTGTGATCTCAATCCATACAAGCGTACCAGTTAAAGTATCTGATGAAATCGAAGTTTTTGCTGCATCTAAAGAACGTAAAATAGACCTCATTTTGTAATCTTATGTAAATAATTGGTAATAAAAAATTTTTATTTAATGATTTCTGTCTTCTCTCCAGAAGGAATGTCAAGTTACACTACTACTGTACTATACTACACTATACAAACTATGTAAGTGAGAACTCGACCTTTCAAGTTTGAATTGATTCTTTGTTGTTCTACTTTACGAGTATAGAACATAATCTTGAACGTAAAACTAAAGTATTAAAGCCTTGCTTCCTTCAACTTGATCATTTAATTTTTTCGCTTCCAATATTCCAACAGGGCAAAAAATAATATAATAGTTACAATAAGTTTTCAATGAGAGAACGTGTCCCTTTTTACAAATTTCTCAAATTTTGAGATTTTAACATTAACCTCGAGCTCTATGGTCTTGACAAAATAAATAAAATGGAATACTTCATAGCATCAGTTTTCTTCATAAATAAAAATAAAATTAATAAAAAGCAACAGTTTGAATTATCTACATTACGAATGAAAGTAAAGAAAAAATAATAGTTTTCAATCTGCGAAGGTTCGGGGTATTTATTCTGCAGGTTCTATTAAATATGATCTTACATTCATACCTTGCAAAATTAAACCAATTAATTCGCAAAACCTAACCATATAAATGAACGCAATAGAAGTACACGCACTTCCTCCTTCAAACAGATATTCGAGGGTGTACACATACAAGCTCGAACTTTCACTAGGTTCATATAAGTACGGATGGTGTCGCGTGACCACCATCATGTCGTGCGCTTCTTTATTTTTATAGCAGATCGCTTCACGTGCGCGGTGGAGTTACTTCACGTGTAAATTTCCAATGTGCACTTCCGAGGTAATTTTTTAATGGATATTTACAATCCTCCAAAGGGTTATATTTCTTCGGCCATACCCGAGTAAAACAATAAGAAACGGGCAGGTGATTCGCGAGCTCTTTCATGTTGTAAACATGCTCGACTAGTATTAATTAGCGCATTTTCTCATTCATATACTTCACCACTACAGAGTATGTCGCGGATCGTAATGTATACAAACACGACCACGTGTTGGAATATCCGTAGCCGTATGGTCGAATTGATGTCTACCCTGTTTCGAAGTCACTGACACCACCTGAAAACACGTATCCACGATTACGCTCCTTTACTTACACGTTTATTGGGTTCGATGTATTCAAATGAATTTCCAAACGCGTGTACTATGTATTTAAAAAATTAATTAGCTGCTTTCGTCATTCCAGTGTGTTTTGTAAGAAGGGTGCCCTTACCGTAGTTTTCCGCTTACATTCCGATCGAAGTACTATTTCTGGGGACATCTGCAGCTCGTCGATAAACGCCATAAAACTATAAACTGAACATTCTAATACAAAAATACAGAGTTTATAGCGACTAAGGATTTCAATTGACCGGATATAATTCACAATCACCCTACACAAGTATCGCATTCTTTCACCGTAATGACCGCGTCTCCGAAAACGAATATTCGGTTAGAGGGCTCGAAACACAACATTCGCAATATTTCGAATTTTTTCCCAATTTTATCACCCCAAGACGGAAATTTATTAGGCGATATTTTACGACCGACACCGCGTCCATTACCAAAAATAAGACCACGATGAAATTTATCTAAGAAAATCGCGTCTTCGCAGCTTTTATTGTCCGACTGGACGCAATATGCTCGTAAACCCGATAACTTTGTTCGTACACCCGAAGTTATGTGGGAAACCGACACCTGCCAATTCGTGATATCGGTTAAACGGTTCTACGAAACTTAATATCTAACGTATCCCGGCGTCCAGCTTCCGTCACAAACGTTGTCAACGTTACCCCCTTCGATAAATCAGATACTTACACCGCGCATTATAATTATCACGAGCCACCATCTCGAGGCGTGAACACCAAGCACGGAGATTATCGAACGCGTTACTGATGGCCAAATTCGCCATCATGACATTATACCGGTACATTGTTCTTACGAGATTATAAAAATGTCGCATTTTAAGCTAATAAAAATTCAATTCGCTCGTTACCCGACCGCCGTCGTCCAAGCCTTAAAAAATGAGGGTTTAGCTGCCCCTATTGGACACCGGTCAGTTTTTATGCGAGCCGCCAAAACCATTATGACCATCATTTAGTATTCCATTATACTGATTAACAGCCCATTGCGAAGGAAAAACGTTCTCGCGGTAATTCCGCTCGGTCCGCGTATTACTTTTACGAAAGCGTGGTCGTTGTCGTCAATTAATGACGTCATGAAGAGAGAGGGTTTTTTCTCAATTACTTGGCGAATATGAGATGCATAATATGAAAAACGTAGCTTCGCTAGGCGTAATGAATACAATGTGGAGTTACAAAAAGTATCAGTTTATAGGCAAGCAGTCAAGCACCCCTCACATTTCCTCACAAGTTAGGTCCATCACGCGCTGTCGGACCAAACCTCTGCTCCTGGACAATAGGATGCATTCTTACAAATTCATCTCGTTTAATTAATGCTATTTCCTATAAAACTCTAAACCATATCATACACTTTGTTATTTTTGTTCTCAGAATTATGATTCATAAATTCGCGCCGGTCATACAGGTAGATGGTATTTTACAGATTAGTTACCGATTAGTTTTAGCAGATATAACTGTCGCAGTCGATTATAAATGTAGATCAAATAAACACGTGGTATACTGCAGCTTGTCGTTAGAGTTTTTTATTGTAACTCATACTGTCGAAAAGAGTAGATAGATCGATCTTTTCGACTTCAACTATCGATATTACACTTCGAGTATCGATAGTCGAAAGTGTGCCGCATTGTGGCAACCGAGAAGTCTGACATTTTTGATATTATTAGAACTAGAAGAAGAATGTTGCTATTTTTTTGGTGTAAGTAAAAAACAATCGAAGTCTCACGATGAGCATCGAAAGAAATGCAATTGTAGTTAGTAAGTTATCAAACATACTTTGTAATAATAATACTACATATTATTCGTATATTTGCGTGAATATTCGCCATGTGAACTACAGGAACATCTCTCTCTCTATGCCGAAGTTATAGTTAGCTCAACCGTTGTTTAAGTCAGCGTTAATTAATTGATTTTAATTAACGCTGGCTTCTAAATTTTGATTTCAGGAGACCGAAGAGACGGATCAAAATTCAACACAAAATAACGTTCTCACTGGCATAATTTATCGTTAGTAATTACTTAGCAATTCAATGATCTTGTTCCTTTCTGTAAAAATATAATTTCTTTTCCCCGCACTCTGTAGTTGTTCTTACATCGAGTATCGATGTTTATTTCGATCACGACCTCTCATTTGAATAGGAATAACGACACATACATTACTGAAAGTTTCAAAAAGGTTAAAAACATTTGTATAGACTTCCATCTCAATAGTAAATAACCTGTTATTAATTCATATTTTCAATTTTAAGCCTTTCAATTTTTTAATTTTCATCTTCGCTCTTCAACAAACGTGCACGTCACATAATGCTATCAAGGATAGAGGCACGGACGAAGGAAGTTGAAATTTTTTTAATGAGACTAAAACTGTGAGACAAAAGCATAATTTCATATTATTTCAAAATTTTTAAGATTTCGTTTTTTCTTCTTGATTTTTTTTCCATTTTTGGATCATTACATATTTTTATAATTGATAATTTTTTGTTAGAGGGAGGTACAAAAAATTAAAATTTTCGTTTTTGATCTCATCTAAAATAGTAAGTCACAGACACCCAAATATCCAAATTTCAGCTTCTCAAGTACATTTGGAGAAGAGTTAAAGGAAACAAACGCCTTTTGGGATTGAGACTTACTGATTCTGACACTGTCATATTGAAGGTGAGTTTTATTTAAAATCTTGATGAATTCTCTAATATTGAAAAAAATTTGAATTTCCACAATCCATAAAATGTATGTTTTTTAATGGAAATTTTCATTTAAAAACTTCAAACACGTTTTTCTCGAAACTTCATTTTTCTAACATCAAATTCTTGTAAAACCGTCAATTTTTCACGAAAAAAGGTCCGTAATAGCTTATTTGAAAAGTAATTTCATCCAGCTTCAAAAAATGGTAATAAGTCGAAAATGATTTTTGTGACAGTGTTCTACCTTTTTTTTTTTTTTAATAGAATGCTACAATTATAATGAATAATTTTCTAAAAATATTTTTGTGATAAAATATAATCTTCAAACAAAATAAAAAACTAAGAGAAGACTATTCTTTTTTTTTGAAAATTTCAAATTTTTGGAAGCATGCAACTAGAACCACTATAAGTTAAAATTATTTTTTCAAGATGAAATCTTTTGGGGCTTCATTTAGGGTCTAAAAGAATACGTTTAGGGATAGACATTATTAAAAAGTTGAAAAAAATTCTCACCTCCGTAAGTGACACCTCGTACTCACGCACAAAGCCATTTACCTCTTTGCCTCTTCGTTTGAACTTCATGATTCACATTGAAGCGATTTCAAACACGTGAACTCCAACGTCGATTACTTTAATTACGAAACATGTAATTTGAATCCACCAAAGGGTGCAATACACTCAACAACGGTCGAAATACCGAATCTGATATACATATAAATTAAGACACGTACCGGTCACTGCTACCTTCAACAAAACCAATTAAATGAAAGCATTCGAATTTCATTTAAACACCCTATAAATCTTTTCACCGAGGAAATACAAAAAAAAAGAACAAAAAAACAAAAAACAAAAACGAATTTGAAAGTATTCTCGACCCTAATTTATTCCGTCGCACACGCAAAACCGAGCAAATTCATTATAAAAAAGTACACTCTTATAAACGTGTTCCATGGGACAAATTTAAACCATTTTACCAGAATTAATCTTACCTACGCGCCCAACACCGGCATACCAATGTCGCGTATTTCGCTTCTTGTTACAATAAAAAATGACCTATTTCAGCTTTACGAGCACGCCTCTAAGCAATTATCAATTTTAAAACAAGTGCAGCCTCCTTTTTATCACCCCATTTTTCACGTTTAAACGCTCTTTCGGGAATTCAATCGTGAAATATTTGTTTGATTTTATATTTACCGGGTAAAACTTTTTCTCCTTTATTTTTTATTTTTGCCCGTACTTCCTGGATGAGGGTACTTTAAGTAGGAACTCATTTAGGCAACGTTACTAAGAAGAATGACACGCTAGAAAGAATATGGAGATTGTGTAATGGAAAATATAGAAAAGTAGGTGACCCGAATAAGGTCATGCCTTTGAATAAGACAGGGTCGGGTCTCCAAAACAATTGACACCAGAAAGTACATGGCACTCTGCAAAAATTTACTAAAATACATAAACATTTCATATTACGAGTAGTTGCTTAATTAGCTTTAATTAATTCTTTGATTTTAATTTGCTCAAGAATAACAATCATATTAAGAACATACATAAATTTAATAAATAAAAAAAAAATACTTTTATATTTAAATTTAACTATAATTATAAGGTTTTATTTCACCAGGTTTGCTGTGCATTCTTTACAAGTTGGAATGTAATAAGCGAAAAGTCGAAGATCAAAAAATTTTTAATTTGAAGTGAAGATTATTTCAACATACGAGAAGTAATTTTAAAAAAATAAGAGCTAGTTTTAAAGCTCATTCAATGCTTTTTCAAGCTACTTTTTACATAAACAATACTCAGCATATCGTAAATCTCAATTCTTAAACTCATTTTAGAAACATATTTTAAGGGTTTAATACATGTTGTGAAGGTAGTACAAGCTTAAGTTTCAATAATTAATCTCTAATCTCGCACACAAAAAATCCTTAAAATTTTTTTCGACAAAAATTTAAAATAATTGGTTTTTTCAAGATTTTACTAAATTATATCCCTCGAAAATTACATCTAATTTGTTAAATGGTCACGAATTCACAGTTGCTTTTTTTCGTTCGTAAAATATAAAATATAATTTTACGACTAAACATAAAAAAAAAAGGTCTATAATACCGTAAACATCTAGCCAAACATTTCGACGAAAAGGTCTAAAAAAGTCTTCTTTACATCTTCGACGTTGGCAACAGAAACAAGGAACCGTTACTAATACGTAACTCGGCGCCAAATCCCTTGAAATTGGTAATTTTCGCAAAATTTACGATCGAAACAAAGAAGCAAGACTAATGTTTGAAGACGCTTCTAATGTGCGGTAACACGTAAAATTAAACGCAAGATCCGGAATGGTAAGTATAGCAATGTATATGCAAATATCGGACCAGGGGATAAATTACACCGGGTCAGGAAGAAAAGGGTTTTAACACATTCATGACACTTTAGAAATCCTTTTCGCATCATTTAGAAACAAAAGGGGACCCGTCGTTTTGGGATGAGTCAAAATAAAACTCAATCATTACTTTAGGGTGGAAGTTCATAAGCGCGGCGCGTAACGCCTTTTATTTCTTGGTTGTCTTTTTTTTACTCCTAGCTGTTTACTTGTATGGCAACTTGGTGTTCACCAAGAGTTTGAAGCTATTATGTTCCGAATATTTACATTATCAATAAAATTGATTCAAAATATTTTTAAAGATGTTACGTAATAAATACTTCATATTTTTTGTTTTATTTTTAATAATGCTCGAATGTGCACTCTTAACTCGATACTTTACCTTGACTAAACCTTAAACCTTTTCACCATCCTTACGCAACTTTTTATTCATAACTGACTTACGGACTCTTATTTTGGATGTTTTAAACAGAGATGGTGAGGGGAGTGTAAAGGGTGCATCTTCATCGGGCCGGGGGGGGGGAAATTTGCTGCAGGAAATTAATTCATGAATCTTCCACATCTCCTCATCAAATCAACCTAAAAAAGTTAAACTTTGTACGTGGAGTTAGTTGATGAGCAATATAAGGCTTTTTGAATTTGAATCAAAATGGATCCAAAATGATGGGGTATCAAAATTTGAGTAGGTAGAACTTGAGGAACCTCAAATTAGTAAAAGTGTACTTAATACAAACTCATATGATTATTGGTGATAAGAAGTATACTACATCCCAATTCACCTCCATATATATGATGTTAAAGGGGAGGGGGGGGGGTTATCGACCTGAAAATATGATGGGGATACATGAGATGTCGAAATTTTTTATTGCGGTGTCACACGATGAAATGAGACCAAGTGACTGACTTATTTAAATTTTAGCTCGCAAGTACACTGAGAAGCAATTTTCTTTTAATGGCACGTTAACAGACTAGACTTTTTTTCTTAAAAAAAAAATATTTTATTAGATATTGGATCCTCAAATTTTTAATTCGTGCTCAATCTTTTGTATCAGGTCTCATTACGCAACTACAAATTTTTCTTTTATGATTACAAAATACAAAACTGGCGGAAGAATTAAGTGATGTAAAACGACAATAATTGGAAACATCAATATCGAAATTAAATTAATAAAAAATTGGTTTATTTCCAATTGAACTTCATTGTTGCGTTACAAAATAGAATGCTTCGAAAAGGATGAAAAATCACCTTCTATGGATATTCAGGCATAGTTACAGTTAGCAATAGAAAGAACTGAGAAGCGAAAGATGATACGAAGAAAGTACGAAGATATCAACCTAGGCTTGCAAAAACATATTCTCTATCAGCTCTTTCCACACTACCCTTCGAACACTATGCGTTTCTGCCTTTTCCGGCGACCGAATATTTAACGCTTTTATTAGTTCGAGACTTTTGAAATATAAGCGAAACTCGTCATTACTCTGACACTAATTTAGAAACGGCAGCTTCGTTTTCCACAACCGGGGGTAAACTCATTTCGGCAAATGGCCACCTATTTGGAAATTTAACCAACGTTTCTTTATATTAATTTTATCTCGTATCTGTCCTCCTTCGACGCTCGATCCCTTTAATTTAAGCCTTCCGTAGAATCTGTACGTGACACTATTTGAAAATTTTCACCCAACGAAAAAAAAAAAACTTGCACGGCCCATTTTTTTCTTTAATCATGCCCGAGATAATTCAGAACGTTGTAACTTTAATTAAGAATCATTTCCAGTACCGTTGTTAACCGTCGAAAAGGAAGTCACGATATTTGACGTGGAGACGTCAACGAAAACTTTATTTTAATTAAAACCGAAGCAGCAAAGGGTAAAAAAAATTCTCGCCGAAAAACTTGATTCTGCTATTTTCAAGAACTGCGAAGCGCCAGATACGGCGCTTAAGTATTTTTTCGTTACGTTTGATTAAAAGACCAGATTTGAATTTCAAATTTAATACCTAGCTAGCGTCAAAAAAAAACCTCCACACGGTGTTACTTTCTCCATCAATATTAACGATTAAATTAACATTTTCTGCGACCATCGGGTGCGGTATTAAAAGCGCTGATTTATGGCCTCTACACGGGCGTATTATACGGAAAGGGTTCCACTGACCAATATAGATAATACAAGTTTTATTAGCGATTGTTCGTATTTGCCGGGTCCGGCTATAAATATAAATACGAGAACAGGGATGTAATTGTAATTGAGAGCAGTGTAGCCAGTTTTAACTGTCACCAACTCGGTGATACATAGGCTAGCCCCGGATAACGCCGCCGCCCGACACCCGAAAACTGCCTAAAACCGCGCCGCTTAGACCTTTTCCCACAGGGCTTGTAAATTACTCCCGACTTGACATAAGCTACCAACTGGATTATAATAAACCGCGAGCCGAGCACTTGATATCTTTTTACACTTTGCGGGTTACCTTTTTACCCCTCCCTTGGTTGAGTCGTCGGTATCTACAACCGGCGTAATGTGGTGGCGAAAAAAAGATATTTCAACAAATTCGATACCTCCCGGTGGAATATTTCGAGAGTGAAGAGAGCCTAATTTAAAATTAAATACATACTTAATTCTTAAACGAACGCGTCAAATCAAGCTGAAAACTAGTAAGTTGGCAAAAGGTTTTTTTTATCCTTTTGTTGAGAGTTATTTTTCTATTCATCCAACACTTGACACCATTGAAGGTTTGCAAGGTCAATCGTAAAAAGATTAAAGGATTTTAAGGTTATTTTCAAGTGTCGACTGTTTCGATCATCTATGATAATTGTACAAAACGAGTTGGTCAAGTTATGGTTGGCTTTTTTCTTTCAATAATGATTCCTTCCTTGTATACATAAATATATATATAGTTTTTTTATTACTAAAAATAAAGCTGAATTTGAGTTTCTAGATTCAAAATTAAAAAAAAAAAAAAAAAAAAAACTAAATAATTTTCATACACAGAATGATGTATCTCAATTTTTCAACATTTAAGCTTATTATCATTCCCATTGACAACTAAGAATGAAAATACGATCAAAATGTTTCTGGGTTTCCCGAACCTATACTTCAACATACATCACGATTTTCTTCGTTTTTTGAGAATTTTAGTGTGGTGCCACCTTCCTAGGGATCTGAGTGAAAATACGATCAAAAAGTGTTTCTGTGCTTAAAAAATGTATATTTTAACATCCAGGGTAATTTCTAACAATTACTTGAACCCCACCCTCAGTGATCGGAGAGTAAAAATTATATCAAATTTGTGTTTTTGAGTGTTATAAATCTATATTTAGACACCCGCTATGATTATGTATTTTCTTTTTTTTTTTGAGAATTTGAGCTAGGCACCACCCCTTAGGGGTCAGAGAGTGAAAGTGAGATCAAATTTGAGTTTTTTTTAAATAAGTTTATTTTTTGTCGCTCGGCAGCCTGGGCCATTTGCGACGAATAATTACACGACATTACATTTTCATGGTGATAAAAAAGATACAATCTTAATTTTAAAATGTTACATGATAACTTAAGATTAAAGAGCGCGGTATAAACGGTGTATTTTTAGGTAATTAATCATTTAATTTCCAGCATCGGGGTTTCTGAGTACTAAAAACCTATATTTTGACATCTATTATAATTTTTAATCATTTTTGGAGAATTCAAGATAGGCATCATCACCCCCCCCCCAAGGATCATAGAGTAAAAATAAGATCAAATTTGTGTTTCTGAGCTCTAAAAACCTATATTTTGACACTCATTTTCTCTTTGATTTTTCTTATATCTTTCTCTTCTTTGCTTCGTAAGGGGCTTTTTGCTTAGGCTAGAGCTCTCGGCTGGAATTCTCCTGTACGCTCTATCAGCCTATTGTGATAATGGCGACCCTGCGTACCATCATAGGACAATTTCGATTTGAGGAGGGGGGGGCAAAACTATTTTTTTGGAGAATTGCAGCTGATGTTCCGCTGCCTTAGAAGGGGGGATATGCTGCTTACACGCTTCTCATGCTTCCAGGTTGTTTTGTTTTACTTGAGATCTCGTGTTTTTATTTTTAGAATAAAAGAAATGGATATCTAATGCTGTGATCTTTCCTTATCAAGAGACGAGTCTGAAGAAGAGGTAAGTTTGTCAACTAGCGAGCCCGCCTCCACTACCATCACCAACTGGTCGACTTCTAAATTACGTGTCAGTAAGTCACACAACAACGCCAAAAAATGTACACATAAATTTCTTCACCACTAAACGATTCTATAAACACTTATAATGCTAGACTCGCAGGCACTTCTTTCCACATCAATATTTGCTACATTCATTTCGATACGGAACAAATGTTGAAAAATGTGAGAAACGGCAGCTAAAATGAATTTATGAGTGGTGATACTAATACTGTTAACAATAAACCCTACATCGGCTTGTTGTTTTTCATGATATAACCATAAGATGTTTTCTTCGTAGGTTGATAATAACACTGTGATGCGGCACCTGATCTCAAAGGGCGTCGACCGAGAAGACCTCCCACGGTACGGACTGTGCGTCCGAGAACATCATCACTTCTACAACCCATTACTCCGTGATACCTTCTTCAATCAAAATCCTCGGTTTACCTCCGACGACTTACTTACCACCGACTACTACGATGAAGAGATTGTTCCTCGACATTAAGTCCAAAATCCCGCCGTCGCTACTCGAAATATCGCCTGTCCGGCTGCAACCCGCCGACCTTCCATTAAAGAGAGTTAAAATTAGTTGGCTACGTTTTTATGTAAATATGTGGTTAGTTGAAATTTAAAAAATTGTTGTTGATAAATATTGATTGATTAATTTATTGTCTTTTAGAATGGTGAAGAAGCATACAAATAAATAAAGATTATTTTTTATATTCTTTCTCATTTCTCATATTTCAAAGCCTTCCGATTAGCAACCCGCCGAATAACGTCACGACGAAATTACGCGTGCACCCTCAAACAAACCATCGACCTCGCGAAACGCTCAATCAACGAATTCCAGCGTACAAAAAGTATACACATAGACCATTCATGGTACTACAATTACAGTTCCCATAAGCGAATCAACCGCTTTCAAATCCACTCAACAATCGATTGCGAAGGATGAAGGAAACAATTCCACGAGTTCCGAGATACCAGAAGATTATTTACTCCACGAGGATTATGGCACCTTATTTGATATCAATCAAATTGTTGCCGATCTCAGGCATGATATCAAGATACAATTTTTCAAGCCTTGGAGAAAGTTGAAAACCAAGCAAGGAAATAGATCGTTTCAAAATGGCATTAATTCGTAACTACGATCGAACCACTGAAACGATTCGAGATTCTCAGTCAGAGCTAAAGAATACAACGGATACCATGAAGAAACTCGAAATCGTCGTTGAGACAACAACCGTCTCAATTAACATTCTTTGAAATCATCGTCGGTTGAACCATGATAGAGTACTTCATCAGCACCAGTTGTCTCTAGCCCTGCCTCTCTTCGAGATCCTCCTCCACGAAAGAGTACGAAACCACCATCCGATCGTCACATTCAGTTTGTATTCCCGGAGCAATCGTCCTCTGAACGTCCTCCCCTTCCTCATCCGGAACCTCATACGCAACGAGCGGAAACTTGCGCAATTGCCCAACCAACACCGCAACCTGCACCTGGGACCTTAAGTGAGTGAAAACTATAGTAGTTGATTTTCATCCCTGAAGTGAATGTAAATGTGATACTATGCGAGAAGAGGAGTACGATAATTATGACCATTTCATAAATAATATGTTCCTTTAATATTTTGGTAATTCATTTAAAAAATGAAAAGATAAAAAAAATATGAAAACAAAGTAATAATAATTTCTTTTATTTTTTGAAATAATTACAAAATTTTTAACCATATTTTCCAATTTTTTGAAACTAGTTTCTCAAAATGAAATGCAGAATTATTATAAAGAAACGCTTCAAAAAACACAGTCCACTATTACAGCAGAGGGTTGTCTCAAAAAAAAATACTCGAAAGTAAGGTTATATAAAGCTGATATTTCAATTTTTTTAAATAAGATATATGTAATTAATAATGGTGTACTTGATCTAATTTCAGATGCTGAATAATGACGCTAATAAGGAAGAAAAATGATTTTTTTATACGATAATATTTTAAAAAAATTCCTTATACTTGCAATACCTTTATAAATATAGATTTTAACATTTTCGTTGATATTTTAATTTACAAAAAAAAAAGTGAAATAAAATTTAAAATATATATAATTTCATGATCGCCAGTGGGACCACTATCCTCTTACTGCGGCCTCTTGATAAACGAGGAAATAGCACCGGGGATGTTCCAATAATCCTATGATATTTTCCTTTCACAAATTTTAAACGTTAATATAAATTATTTTTTCGTTTAAATAAATTATTATGATTAACGTTTAAGACTTGTGATGAAAAATGTCGTGGAATTATTTGAATGTATCTCAACCAGCGTTACCATGGTACTTTGGAACCAGTGCGACCAAGGTAGCCTGGAACCAACGCGACCAAAGTAGCCTGGACAAAATTCGGACCTATGATAACATTGGTTACCAGTGGGACCATTTTTCCAGGCTAACGACCCTGGTTTTACATATTTCACAACCATGGTGACCATGGTCTTATTGGTTCCAGCGTACCATGGTAATGCTAGAACCAGTACAATCAGGGTAGCCTGGACCAGCGCGACTAGCATAGCCAGGACCAGCGCGACCATGGTAACTGTGGTTGTAAAATGTATATAACCCGGGTCGTTAGCCTAGAAAAGTGGTCCCACTGGTAACCAACTTTACCATAGGTCCGAATTTTGTCTGTAGGGTAGTGTTAATAAACAAAACGCGTTAAAATAAAAACATTTCTCAGGTGGACCCAGTGTACCACAATTGTGTTACAATTTTTCAAGATTTATAGAATTTTCGTTCACGAACTAATTCGTGTGAATCGTAATTCACATTCATTTTTGTTCATGTTTATACTTATTAGTAAAAAAGCTAAAAAACATTATGAATATGTAATTGACTAATTGCACGTAATATTGTTTTATTAAAAGAAAATGTTCGATTTAATAATTACGAATTATCATTTTACGCAAAATTACAACAGGATGAATATCTTCCTGATTTTTTTCATAATAAAAGGGCCCTAAAGGGGTGAGGAGCAAAAAGTTTCCATTTGTTAAAACTGAATATAAAGCCAAAATTGCAAAAAAGATAATAACCTTAGAACACTCACAAAATACCGTCATCAAATACAGCTTCAACTTACAACCTTACGTTATTCGGAGAATGGATTTCCGACAAAAAGTAACCAATAGAAGAAACTCTATCCATCGTCAAAACAACTACCACGCTGCATCGCTGACTTCATTTACCCTCTGTAAAAGGTAATAAGTATATAATTGTCGGAACCGAACTCGTGCGAAACACCATCATCGCCTCTTCTAACGTACGAGGCGTGCGTTTTATAGAGCCCTGATTTCGATAAACACCGAAATGAAATTCCAACACCGAGACATTCGGCACAGAATACCTCTTTGTTCACGAGCGACGATGCGAAATCAAAGGTCTAAAATAAGTGTAAATTGGTACCCGACGCGTTCTGCGTTTGACAGTCAAATGTCATTCGCTTCTCTTATATTAGGTTGAAAATAAGAAAAATGAAACACACGTTGTACGTTTAGTCCTTTATATTTGGGTGAAATTATCACGCAAATGTTTTGTGTTCGTGACATATTGAGGGTATTATTTCGTTTACGGTTTCTTCCTAGTTTTTTCTTCCATTCATCTATCTTCTTTTTAGCTGAGTTTTCAACTTGAAAACGGCAGCTATTTACTTTTGATAAAAATAAAATTTCGATGTTTGTAAAAATTAAAATAAACGTATCATATGAAATATTACTAATTTAAGCCCATGAAAAAATAATTTAATATATCAAAATGTTACAACTTATTTTATAAATAAAAATAAAAATATTTACATGAGTAGGTAATAGATGAAAAAATTTTACTATTACAAAAACGATGTGTTAAAATAATATTCAATTTAGGCCAAAAATAGTTTTGCAAAGGTACTTTTACATTTACATTTGAAAAATTAGTAACCATCACGTCTCTATAGAGCTTCTTGCTCTTTTTCAAATTTTCACAGATCTATGTGTTTCCTTCCGTACTCTTCGCATAACTGGAAAAACATAATTTGCGTTTTCAAATGAAAATACACGCACATTGCTCACAATCGCCCACGATCACGACCATATTTTGGTATCATATACCTCACTAAATCATGACTCGTGAGTATAAATTTGATCAATCGCTCCAGTTTCTCTCTTTGTCGTTTCAATAATCTCGTTTATTTTTTGTCACTCGAACACTACGACATTTTCTATCCAACTACCTCGCAATTTCCAACTATCAATCGAATGAATGAAAGAAGAAGAAAAAAAAAAACATTCAAATGCTTTCTTCGTTCGAACGAGCAAAAAAAAGAATGTAAAATTGCTAGCGAGTAGTGATACACAAAGTCAAACAACCCGCTTCGTTACAAACACTCTCGGTTCTTTGTAATTTTTCGCATTGAAAAGGCGATCAACCGCATAGCCGAACAATCTACTTTAGCTTTTCACTTTGTATTAGAACATCGTGCCGCTCAACTCTTCATTCGTATGAGGAGGATATTCGTTAACCAAAAATATAACCACTGATAAGAGATCACGTTCTATTTTTTTTCAAACGATACTAGCTTCCACAGATATTAAAATCGAGTACGTGAATGATTATTAAAATAATCGAACAAAAAAAACCCTCGCTGATCTTTAGACCAACCAATGAAAACACTGAAAACCGATTATCGTTCGTGACAAATATGATTCACGGTTAATGAATATAAAAAAGTACTGGTCGCCGAGGCGGAATAGAAGGCTATGATTATAGAGTTAACCGACCCATAGAGGTTGTATTATTTACAGATCTAGTTTTTAGTTTCATCTCAGCTTCTCTCAAACGATCGGTAATTGTTTTTATTTGCACGAGTGAAGATACACGTACAATGTGATCTGTAAACCTTTAATTTTCTAATCGCCAGTTTAATACAATTATCGCCCAGCATCCCGGACCGGATTACCATATCTACCGCGGGCACCTTTACAACGTTATTCCCACGATTACGCTGTAAGACTCGGCAAAGCGTGACAATCAACACATGTTTGACCGCTTCACTCTTTACATCGATAATTGACTTTTGCCCTTTTTATAATTTTTTCTCCTTTTCTACGATGTCGTCTAATTTTTCTTATTCTTTTATTTCTGTTCGCAGCAGAAATTCGATTCAATCGCTGAATTAAGATATCACATTGCCACGTATCGCGTACACCTTTGTAGACGAGCTGGTTCATACGTGACGTTAGCTTATCATTTTTCATACCTAGTTCACCGAGTCGTAATATCGACGAAGACCAATTACATTGTTCCAGTTCATGGTCACTTAAGTTCGTTAAACGTTGAAAACGTATCCTCGTATTGGTCACTCCAATCGCCCTCTTCGATCACGCTGTAATTCGCCTCCGATATCCGAAGGGGGGAAAACAGTTAACAATCTCGATACTTACTTTATTTGGCGACAATGGCGAAAAAATAAAAAAGAAACCGTTTAACTGGCGATCATACCGTACACATACGAACACTTAATAAAAGGTGTGACGATGCGACCACATACCGAAACCTTCCAGGTCCACCCTATGTTTACACAGATACGAAAGGATAACGTTACCGATGTGAATTTTAAATTATGCAAAATCGCCACGCTCAATAGCGCTACTAAAACTGGATACGCGTCCACCTTCTTTAAAAAATAATAAAAATTTATACATTATCGCGTCTCGCATCTAATGATGTTGACGGCGTGCGTCGCGTTTCCTTAACACAGTAACGGACTCGGGGTGGTATTTCTTTTTATCACGCTCTCGCGGACCCGTCAACAAATCATTTATTTATCGGTAAAGGTACATTGTGAAATATCCTGCTGCGATCACATCCCTAGAATGTACGTACTTAGGTTATTGTGTATAAAGAGGAAGAAAAAAACCGACCACGATGAAATATGTCACATCGTGTCCAAACCGGAAGCTCATTATCGGATATATGGCAACTTAGACGTATACCGTTTCGTCTAATATATCAACCTGATAATGAAGCTCATATATCAAACTCGCCATAATGACGCGTAAGTGTATCGTACACTTCGTGTTTGTACAACATTTTTATTTTAAAGTACCTATATACTACCACGTACGCATGTATAGGTACTTCGTTATTGTGGTGAAAAGATTTCGAGTTCGAGTAGTCGCCAGTGATGCCGGATATCGTTATATTTCTCATTTGTTGTACTAATACTTGCGAGAATACAGTACAGCCAGTTCAACTATCAGTACATAACAAATGAGCGTTTGAAATGGCACTTAGTATACTTAAACATTGTTTCCATTAAATGTACCGCCCAGGAAAAAGTTTAATTTACTCTATAAGAGAAAACTAATTTTATAAAATTAATGTATCATGAAATACTTTGCAAACAACAGATTTTTTTGCAACTTTCTAATACACGGGAAAAAAAATGAAATACCGAGAACCGTTAGTTTTTCTTGAGAAAAACTTTTTGACGATTCGATTTTTTCAGAGGTTGCAAAGATAAAATTCTGACTCTCAAAAACAAACAAGAAAAGTATTGCCAATTTTATCAAAATTTAGAATGTCTTTTCATCAATTCATAATACGAAAATGATATCATGTTTTCAGGCATTTCAAAAAATCCTCTTCAACTTTTAATGATTTACTAATGCAACGAAAGATGAATTATTAATTTATATACATTATTAATTAGATAAAAGGGAATAAATTTAGAATGTTCTTCACGTTGATAAGCAAAATTAATGTTTGTTATGAGATGACCGAAGACCATCTCCTTCCAAAACGGAGTTTTAAAAGACAAAATGTAGAATTAGCATGTCAGCTTTATCTCATATAACTTCATCAGCTTCGATATACTATAAAAGAACAGGAATGTTGGGCGAAGATGTTGAAACAATAGAAAATACAGCTGATTTTATTACAATAGTGAACAGGTGGCTTGACCAAGTAAATATTAGGTTACGAAAGCAAGCTAAATTAATACCATTCTACAAACATCACATAGGATATGTTTAAACGAACAAAACAAATTCTTGAATGAAATTAAAGAGATATTTACCAAAATGAGAATCAATAATTGAGTCCTTTTATGCCTTCTTAAATTTTGCCGCCATAGGTCGGAGCCTACACTGTGCCTATTGGCATTCATTTTTCATATTTCAGGGTTCATTATCCAAACTTTTTTTTTTTCAGTCGTCACATACAACATGAGAACTAATATTCCTTTTTTTATTCATGTTACAGATTCCTCTGAAAATTCCAAGAAACCTGATAACTGAGCGAAATCACAATCACCAGACTACGACTTGGTCACACTAGGCTCACCCATCAGTTACCTTTTCGAAAGACTCCCACCACCAATCTGCCAACGTATGCCACTAAGAAAATACCACTATCAACCACCTTCCTTTTCTGTATTCAAAATTGAACGATATTCAAAAATTCTTAAAAATCAAACAAGAAATAACTAATACAACAACCCACAAAATATCTACATTTTGAATCTTCTACAACGATGTGGCCTCCTCTTTAAAATCTAACCAAAAAATTTAATTTTATAATTTATTTTCTATTTATCATAATAATTCTGAATTTAATATTACAATTTCGTAATAAAATTTATACTACCTATTATTTTCTTTCTCTCCACGTTTATAAGGGAATTTTAATATCTCTTTTCAGTTTCCACTGCATAGGTTGTCTTCTTTCCCTTCCCCCTGTGTCGTAATTCTCTCCCTTAGGTCTTAATACTCTAAATTACGACACATAATATTCAGTTTTTGAGAGGTTAAAGATCATTCCCAAAAGAAGTGACAGGTGATATGATGTTATTGGTATTCTTACTCACGAATAATCTAAACATCAGCTTACTAACAATTATCCACTAGTGAATATTTCTCAAGTTTTCCACTGCACCATAATATGTATACCTATTAAGGTATTCGTTATCTGATGAAATCTTATTTCATATGAATTTCCCCAACATGTAATAAAATTCGAATCGAAATAACACTCGTATTACTGTTCTCTACTCGTTTTCTATCATCGCCTTTTTGTGTTATTCATGAACCTACATTTCAACAACGAAAAAAATTCGCTTCTAAATTCAAACATTCTCCACTCAGGCGATATTTTCGAACCCCACAGAGTCGCGTAAAAAACCAAATGTTACACGTCGAAACCCTTTTCGACTGTGAAAGCGAAATACGAAATGGAAGTACGTGTCGCATGTTGTTGTTACGAACTGCCGCACAATATTCCACTTCAATATACTACATCCCTATATACGAACACGTGTTACAAAGGGACCACGGTATATTGAAAATAATAGAGTTTGAAGATGTTCTCGGTTCGTGCGAAAGAAATTTATTCCGCTATTGCCCTTTTATTGCGTAAATACTGTTCCACTTTGACACGGCGATAATTTCGACGCGACTCCGAGAGAAGCGAAAATAAAAAGACGAAATTGAAACGCGAATTCGACGAACCTTCCACCTCACCCGAACGCCGCGCAATTCCAATCTCGCATCCTAATTAAAACCGGACTCGCCGTCCAAAATGACCCGATACCACCTACGGGTACACCGCGACATTGACGAACGACGACCACGGGTGAAAAAAAAAGCGGTGAAACCGATAAGGGTGTATTAAGTGCAATTCAAAATTATTATGTCGCGTAAAAACTGTCCATCCACCCGCATCGTATTTATAACAAGCATCGCGCGACCTAATAATTGCATTCTTTCCCTTCTTCGGTTCCAGCCCTACTTTACGGCTTGCCGACGCGTTTTTAGCAATAAATATGACGTGTGCGGTAATACGCGCACGTATGTGTATTGTGTACGATAACACGTTATTAAAAAAAAAGAACGAAAACCGCAATCATGCGAACCTACAGCGTATAATGATGTAATTACATCGTCGTTATAAATGTACCTTTTTATCATATGCGTTCTCGATGCTCTATTCATACAGTATGGAAAATATCATGTACAACCCCCTCTCAGCTCGATCAGGACAAAATATTAACCTATTTACGAGCAAAGATATCAATAAACTAAAGAAAATAAGAAAAAGTAGTAGCAGTGGTGATAGTAGGGTCTGACGATGATTCTAATGAAGTGCTGAAGAATGCAATTTAAAATAAATATGTATCTGACCCTACACGAAGTTTCATTCAATGTAACTGTTTTAGCCTCAACCTCCAATAAAGAAATAAATGCGACATCATTATCATTATCTACTCCTTTTATTGAAACTACACAAAAAGAGTTGAAAAAAAATTATAAAATCTTCCAGAAAACTACAACAGGAAATTTCGTGAGAAAAACTGTTGCGTTTTTAGCTATTTTTCCTTTACATTAAAATTTCAATATTTCGGTTTAAGTGAATTTCGAAACTGCCATCTGGTTGAAAATTTTACGCTCTTTCTAATGGTATATAGAAAAAAAGACTGGCACTTTAATCACTCAAATAGATTCAACGGAAAAAATAAAAAAATTTTATAACAGTTCATACATTTTCAAACTTCTCATTAGCGTTACTCAAAACTTCGAGTAGCATTATAGGGATTAAGCATTCTCATTGTTTGGAAGAACTCACGATGTTTTTGAAGCTAATGTAAAGATAAAAAACTCAAAAACCATTACAATAAACATATTCAAAAAAGAAATAAAAAAAATATAGAAAATATACCATTTTTGCCCATCGTAAAGAAGCGATTTTCAACTTTTTTTCTCTCAGCCAATTTTCGCCCAAATCAAGTGAGCTTTTTTCTATTGATCTTAAGGCGGTGCTCCATCCCCGGAAAGTAGGTAACTTAAGTAGGTCAAAAATGACTTTAAGGGGGTTTTTGGATAAATTTTTCTCAAAAAATGATGAATGAAAGGAATATTGAATTTTGGATATGTTGTTCTTCAGACCGT
This sequence comes from Phenacoccus solenopsis, assembly GCA_009761765.1. Classification (NCBI taxonomy): domain Eukaryota; kingdom Metazoa; phylum Arthropoda; class Insecta; order Hemiptera; family Pseudococcidae; genus Phenacoccus; species Phenacoccus solenopsis. Next base: position 16,190,100 of record CM019752.1, read on the forward strand.
GCTTAAGGGTGCTGAGGTCCCGGAGTTTTGAAATTTTTTGCTATATTTCTTCTGCAGCATTATAAATGTGGCATCATATTCTTCATTCATTCATTAATCAATCTATACCATCATAATCTGTTTTCTCAGGCCCGTTGGATGAAGATGCCTCATTTGGCGGCATTTCCCTATCAATATCGGAGACTTCATTTAGTCCACCGTTTCTCCAGAAGAATTTGAAATGACAGGCGGGAAAACAACACGACTTCCTTGAAGAAACTTATACGGTTACATGAAATAATACCTATGTAGTATATACTTCATTTGTTGTTTTTTTTGGAAACTCTAATATAATTTATGTTAACGAGATTACGTTTTTATTCGATTCTTTACCAACAGTTTTTTATTCAAGTTCGCCTATTTCAACATAATATACTTCTTTTGGTGTTTTTTTTTTTTTTTTTTGGAAACTCCAATATAATATGTTAACGAGATTTTATGTGTTTCAACAATGATTTTTAACAAATTTTTTTTATCGTTTTTATTCGTTTCTTTACCAACTAGTTTTTTAATTTATAAGGTGCACAATGAACCTACTTTGGTACGCTAAAATTTCGCGCAGAAACAATGAATCAAAAATTTATCTCGTACCAGTCTTCGTCCTTCACTTACTCGAGCAAATACCTTGGCCAAAAAAAAAGTGAAAATTGATCGAGATAGAGCGGATCTAAATTTCATTGAGAATGGGTATGGGAAAGGATGGAGGTACTGGCGTCGTATGATCATTCAGTTCAGCCTAAAATAAAAAGAAGGCGCTTGATCAGAGCACAATGAAAATTACGCTCAATATCATTCTTTGTGAATTTTGTAGTAAATCCCTCTCATTCTAATATCTCTTTCCTTGTGTCTATAGTTATATTCAATTTACAACAATGATTAATGATTGTGTTTGTGTTTGTAATCATAAGGTAATCTTTTCATTTAGTTTAGAACTTTTTATTATTATTCCAGTTATTTTCATGATAAGAAATGCTAATTGAATACGAAACATGTTGCATCGTACATAGGAGCACGAAATTAGAAAAACATATTCATTACTTCCTTGGGCTCATACCAGATCTGGGCAAAATTCAGATCCAATCCAGAGATCGTTTCCAAGAAATGATCGATAGAATGGCGGAGGTGGTAGGAATTATCCAAAACGAACAAATATCTTTCTAACCGTGAACTTCAACTTAACTTTCGTGTTTCGCTACCTTTTTAGTCCATTCATTCAATGATTCCAACATACCCCATTTGAAGGATACATAAAAGGAGAAAAGCTTATAGGAGTCTTATTGCTGTTGAAGTCGATCCGTTTGCTTGAATCCGAGCGTATGAACAAAATGTTTTTTAGCTTTTGTAAATATCTCGTGAAGAGTCATAAAAAAAGTAACGAAAACACGGTTGTCGGAAATTACTTTGTTTCTCATGCATTTTTCGTGAAAGTTGAACCTTTGAACATCGAAGCATTCCCCATTTTTTTTAAATATCTCGAGAATGAAGTGCAGGAGATAAAAATGGATAGCAATGGGATCGCTGAAAATTTCAAGTTATACAGCTTTGACTCTTACAAGATTTTCAGGGAAGCCCATATTTTTCTAGAATAACTAATCTATTTAAAATTTGGCGAATAAGTAGAGAGAATTAAAGGAAAAAGTTCTATTGTTTTTGAAGTAGATCTGTTCGCTTAAAACAGAGCTTTCAAAGTCCAAAACTTTTCAATTTTTTTTTTAAATATATCGGAAAAAGAGCATCTTAAAAAAGATAGGATAAAAACGAAATTGTGGGAATTTTATTCCCTCAACTTCGTTTTTCATGAACTTGGAATTTTTTTTTTAAATTTTTTACGAATATCCTTCGAAAGAAGTTTTTAGCTTCGTAAGAGGAAAATAGAAATTACGTTGTAGAAAATTTGCTTTGTTGATCTTAATTGTCGACTATTATTTTAGTTTTTTTCTTCTTCATTTTTGGTGTTTTTTGAATATTAGTGAGCAAACGTTCAGCCGAAAACTTCGCAAATAGAAATATTTTACCAAGAAAATTAATTAATCAACCCTTATACCTATAATTTAAATTATACGATTACCCTCACGAAAAATTATGATATTCACTCGAATTCAATATCCTTCATCTAACATCACATCATATAACCCTTGCGATCTCGCGAACAAAGCGACAGATATCTCTAATTAATGAACGTCCGAAAACCGGCGCCGAACACCTCGCAGAAGCATCGGCGATAATATCGCGACTTTTCATAAACTTAAGTAAGACGCCCTCGACGAAAGCTCGTATTAAGGGTTAGTTAACCCTCGATGAAAGGCAGATTACGAGATGGTAGGTTTGTCGAAAAAGACATCCTCTCGATGTGTACGCGGCTACGGTATATGCAAATGGTATATAATGGACGTCCCCGGGGTATTTATACTTGACCGCCGTATTTTGCAGATAACATCGGTTCTAACGCTATTTACTTTGTCTACTTCACCTATTCTTGACAACTTAATACCTATAATTAAATAGTTGCTTCTTAACACCCCTGCGAAAACTTTATACACGCCTATACTACGTTTCGGCTTTTCAAAGAACCTGTCCAAACTTAATGTTATCTTTATCAACCGTTTCCTTTTACCGTGCCAGCTATATCGCTACGAGGTAATTACCAAGAGTATTTACTTAAGCCCGAAATGAAACGAGCTTTCTTTGACGTTAACCAGATGGTAATCAAACTAAACGCGCGTCGAGCTTATACGCCGCCCTAGCCTTATACCGCGTCCAATTTTCGCCCGGATATCTTAGGACGACGTTACGCGTCTTTGCCCTATAAATATCTCACGGCTCTAATCAAACTTAATGAATGTATATTTGATTTAAAGTATCGTATCTCGACGACCGTATAGTTTAGCAAAGATACGTCCGATGTAATTAATACGCGGAAATGCCCACGAGACGGCTTATGCAAGAGAAATACCAACTCGTATTTCCCCGACAAATATCTTCTGGTCATGATTTTCGTCGGAATTTATGGCATGTAAGAGTGAATGGAATTGGTGGGTGACGATTTTCCAACTTTGTACGTGGATATTTGGAAATATCGACTTATTGAATATGCGCAGGAAGGGGGTGGTGAGCACAAATCAAAATATTTGTTGCACAATGATCGATATGTATAATTCAACTTCTTCACTTCAAATGAGCAGGACTGCTGTATAGGAATCATCATGGACCTATCTGAAGGTACATCGACAATCTAAAGTACAGTAAAAAAAAAACCGTCAGATACTCGTACTTTTCCCTCGCCTCAAGAATACAGTTCCAATACGGATACGGAAATAAGACGACAGTGTAACAACGAATTACATCTCGCCAAATTAATTAATAAACGATACGAAGACTGGATTAACTTAATGTATCAGAATGGAATTAACAACTCGGAAAATACGCCGTCGGCTTTGTTCTAAGATCAAGAAAGACGCCTTTTTCACCTCACCTAACACCTAGTACACGTATTTATTACACGTATCCGTATAAATGATTTACTCGCGTTTCGCTTAATTAAATATTCGTCGTAAAAATTCGTCCCTTCTTAATTGTCGCGAGCCCGCGAAACTCGATAATTCCACGACTTCGTCGCTTCCGCATCTCTAAGAAGGAATTTATTTCTACAGCGAATTAATCAAACGGGCCAATGATTCTTTTAAAACGTTTGCACTACATAAAAGATATATTTCCTGAAGACACCCTCTCCGTTCGTGGCCGCAAACCGACGACAAAAAAATGATTAAAAACTTCGCCAAATATTTAAATCGACGAAAAGTTTCGACTCTGTGACGGAAATTGTTTTGTTTTTTCTTTCTCTTATTTCATCCTTTCCGCAACAACAAAAAGACGGGAAGATTTTTTTCTTCTTCGATGTACCCGACATTCCTCCTTAGTCGATTTGGTTGAGTTGTATTTATCGTTGCCCGACCGAGTACGAATAATAAGCTTTTGACGAATTTCGACGAAATTTCCATCCTTTATACCTTCGTCGAATCTAATTACACGCGAAAGCCTCGAAAAGACTTTTCGAAAAGTTTCCGTCGAAAAATAAATGAGACGTGAATTTGCGCGAAATGCTCGGAGATTGAATTCGGATTAACTTTTTCATATCTTAGTGTAAGTATTTGTATAAAAAAAAAAAAAAAAAAGAAAGAAAAAAAACAGAAATGTCAGGTTTAAAAATTCCCAAAAAATTGATTTTTAAGCGAATTAATTTCTCATACCTCATTATCGTACATACCAAGTATTGAAAACATTTTAAGGTTCAATTCAGGAAGGGTAAGTCCGAAAACTCTTCCAAATTCAATTCAAAAACATACAATTATATGTAGAAATTATTAATTTATGAATAATTTCAAAACCGGAGATTCAATATTCCAAAATCACTTTCACAGAAACTTTCAAGAGTAATGCGAATCGAGAACAATTAAAAAAAAAACCAAAAGTGATACATGGCAATCATATGAGTTATTTTACTGAAAAGAAAAATTTCTCACACATGTTGAATTACCATAATATAGACACACTTCTTTTATATAATGATATTATACATAGTACATGATTATCCAATACAACATTAACATCATATATAGAGTACAGGGGGGCAAGATGACTGTGTGGGGTAAGATGACTTTTGGCTTTATTTCACAAATGAAAAACAGTTGGCAACAGTGGTTCATCATGTTGTGAAGAGACCTTAAAAGAAATGAGTACTACAAGGTTTTATCTAGTTTCGTTGAAAACTCCGTGTACGAGAACAAAAACAAAAATGATAAGCTTTTTGTTATAATTTTTCACCCACCGAAAATAAGCTTTGTGATTTTTCAAGTATCTGAAAAAACAATAAGTTAACAAAATATGTCAATACGGTGAGGTAAGTAATATTTTAATATCAGTGATTGCATATATTAATTAATTAGAACCCTTATAATTAGCTGAAATGCGTAATGACTCATTGCGGGGCAAGATGACGAATTTTTATGAAGACCTTTTACATGTGATTTTTCGTTCATAAAATAATGTAAAAAAGCTTTTTGCTCTATTTTAATTACATAATTATGATTTTAACTTATTCTACTGATTTTTAATAGAAATTATGTACGAAGATGGCGAACAAAAATGCAAAAATAGCGAACAAAAATGCGACAGTGGTGAAGAAAAGAACAAAAAAAATTAGAAATAGGAATGAATGTCTGTAAGATGTATAAATAAATATAATTTACCGAGATTGAATTGTTTATTTTATCAAGCAATAATAATATATAAAAAACTACTCACATTTTAAAAGCTTCTCCTCATCAATATCAAAGGTCATCTTGCCCCCATCGTGGGGGCAAGATGATTTTTTGACACTTTTTTTTTAAACTGTATTTTCACCTATACTAAAAAATTTGAAAAAAAAAACTATGGTAAATCATTAAGAAAGGATCAAACTTGATTCCTAAAACTTAAAATCTGATATTTAATGGAAAATAAATCTCCCAGAGCTTTTCAAAGCTTAAGGGTGTCATCTTGCCCCCCTGTACTCTACATATGCACAATTACACAAATTATATCAAGCTACAATAGAATCAATAGTGAAGATACCGAAAATCTAGCAATTCTAGTATCGTAGGAACTGCAAACTAGATCAAGGTGTCTACGAGAGCGAGAGAGAGAGAGAGAGAGAGAGAGAGAGAGAGAGAGAGAGAGAGAGAGAGAGAGAGAGAGAGAGAGACAAAAAATGTAGAAATACCCTAACGATTTGTCATTCGTCTAACGCCGTCACAACACAATATTCCAACGAAGAATTTTTTCACACATTGAAATTTGTTTTGTTTGCCTTATCACCCTGGGAACCGTAGTACGATACCGATACGCTGTAGGCTAGTGACTCATACGTTGTATTAACGACGAAGAATATCGTACTTTTTTTTTCATTCCCGCATTCCAAGACCATGTATCATTATGAAAATAAAACGTACACGAGCGTATATGAAAAGGTAATTATCGATAATTCCGCAGCGATATTTCTAACGTTTAGATGTTGTACATCGTATAAATGTTACCGAATCGTACGACGCTTGTTAACTTCAACTTGGGTGACATCTGTATCTAGCGAAAATGACGGGAGAACAGGAATCGCACTTTATTTTCCATTTAATGTTTTTTAAATTCATCCACTTACTATTTACACATTTTGACGTGAGCACGAGTACTAGTTCTTGAAGGGCTGATAAGCTATTTCCTACATAATGGTTCATATGTAGGTGTTATTCGTTTCAAATTTAAATACTAGGTGGGTTTCATTTTTACAAGCATCATTATTAAATAGACGGGAAATAAAAATGGAAATGGGTCACTTTTCCTGCGATAATTGTTTCACAGATTAAATAAAAGAAGATATTAAAAAATGCGTTCTAGTATGATGGTATTTTCTAAAGAAATTCTTGATGATAATAATAAGTAGTGATAACCATAAAATCTTAGCAATAATCATAATTATGTGAATGCACTCAATGGCAAAAGCGAGGATTGCCCCAGACTCATATTTCGATTTAGCTACAAACAACAATCACTCCGGATCTTGTCGATATCAATTTATAAATCAATTATTAATGGAAAAATAAATTAATATAAAAAAAAAAATTAATTTTAATTTTTTTTTAATATTAATATAAATAAAAATAATGTAAAATTATAATAATACTGTATCAAAGTAGTCCTTAAATCAGGTTTTAATTTTAATTTCTTCAAGAATAACAATTATATTAAGAACATATATAAATTTAATAAATTAAAAAAAAATATTATTATATTTAAATTTAACTATAATTTTAAGAATTTATTTTAATCAGCGTAGAAATACATCTGTTGTAGAGGATCCTAAATTATTTATAAATATAAAATCGTCTATGGCACTGCAAAATTATCCAATTAATTTGTTGAAGATGTTCAAATAGCATATGATGGATAGCTCTATATGGAGCCAAATTCAAGTTAATAGTAGGAGCAGGAAAAATTGAAAATTTTATATGTTTCAAGGTTAGAAGGACCGAAACTTTCTAACAGTGATAATGGTTATAATCGTGATTGAATAACATCACAAAAAAGAATGCAAAGAACTCGATACAAGATTCGTGGTAGGCATATCTGCCAACCATGGAATGTTGCTTTTTTCAGTGCGATAAAGAAAGCGTGTAGGGAAACCTTATTAGGTTGGAAAAAATCAAACAGAAAGTACCTCCAAAAAGTGATCTCTCGCTTCTTTTAAAATCAACAATTAGAACTGGGCAATATCGATAGTTTTGGACTATCGATATTTGGAATATCGGGCAACAAACTATCGATAGTTAAATATCGATCTGATAAAACTATCGATACTATCGTCAATAGTATCGATTGTTCATCAAAATTTTTATTTCCTTCCCTTTTTCCTGCTGTTTTTTTGGTTTTCCTTCCTCTAAGCATTGAAATTTCATTATTTGTTGTTGAATGTTCGAACTTCGAATGTTGATAAAATGAAAATTGTAAAAAATATAGAGATCACGTTTTCTTCATTTTTATAAAAATTAAAGAATAAAATCATAAAATGTCAACGTCAAGCAATAGAAATTCAAGTTCAACATTATCGAGATGCTCATTTGTTACATTTTTTAAAATTCGAATAATAATCGATTATTCAATTGGTTTGCTTGTTTCTAACATGATTTTCAGCATAAAATTTTTTCTACAAGAGCACCACTTACATTTTTCATTCAACTTGCCTATCTTCATTATGTATTGAATACTGAAATGATTTCACAGGTTTTTTTTCATCTCAACTACAATTCTGGAGTAAAATAGGAATTTTTCCTTTTTTTAAAGATATTATCTTCAAAAATTTATCAAGAAAAAAGGTGAAAATCCCAAATGCAGAATTAGATACCTCAAGTTTTTCACCTTTTTTCATTCTTCTACGTAAAAAAAAAAGAACTATCGATATTATCGATAAGATATCGATATTTTAAAATATCATCTTCAAAGGAAACTATCGATACTTTTCGATGATTGAAAAAAAAATCGATACTATCGACGATAGTATCGCAGACTGCCCAGCTCTATCAACAATAGAGAAAACAATAAATGCATAGAAAAATTTACAAATCTGTTTCTTCCTCGTACTGGCTCTTCGAAGGTAAAAACCAGTAATATTTTCACAATCTAGTAAATGGTTTCTCCATAAGAATGAGCAAGGTGCAGTAACTTTACAATAATTTAATCAAAATCAGAGCTGAAAGTCATATTGGTACCGCTGCATTCCATAACTACAGGTAGACTGAAAAAATGGATGAAATAAATGAACAACTAGCTGGATGATACGAAGATCAGCTTCATTGTTACATTTAACCTGACTTAATACTTCGTCTTTCTATCAACCAAAATTGACGCGTTTCGAGTTCACAATAAATTAGAACAAACCAAGTGATCATTTTTCAAACCTCCACTCCATCCACGTCAACTTCTATAAGTTACAATGACACTCTCATGTCTTGTACAACCGTACACTACGACTATAATTATTAAAATATATCACGGTATGGGTGCCGTGTAAAAATCAAAATCGACTCGATGAATCTGTTTATATACGATGAAAAAAAATAATAATAAAAATAAAAATATCGCGCGGCGTAAAAGAATACCTCACGCGTTAGTTTTATCACCGCGTAGTAGTACTTTCGTTGTAAATAAAAATTAATGCGCTGTCATAATAAAAATGACATAAACTCGTCTCGAAAATTATTCCTCGTTTAAGCGTTTTACTCGCGTATTAACATCGTTACGAAGAGACTCGCAGGTGTACGCGCGCCGCCTCTGTACCTAATTTCGAATAGGCATAAGAGTTAATATGTTTCACTTCGCGCGCGTATAGTACTTAAAAAAGAGGACGAGGCGGTGTGAATATGGGCTCAGATTAACCGTTAATATGGCCAGATTTACAACACTCGTTCGTTTCGTGTAACCATCGAACGGCCGATGACTCATTGCTAGCATGTATGTACCAAAATATACACCGGCTCAAATATTCGCACTAATCACGTGGGTATGTATCTCATCAGTGATCATAATAAATCCCAATTCGATGGCACCAAATCTACAAAAAAAATTTCTTTCTTTTTCGTACGATATATTTTGAATAGCTGCAATTTGTCACCCCTCCTCAACTTTTTTCACATACAAATTAAGTTATTTGGAAATTTTTCAATAAATAAAATAAAATAAAAAACACGTATAATTATGCAAAATTTTTCAAGCACAGTTTTTTTCATTTGAATTTTGCCTTTTTTTTTTTTTTTTTTTTTTTTTCATTTAAAAACATAAATAACTTCTTCCAAAATTTCGTGTAAATTTCGTACATTTTCGACGATTTTTCGTACTTTTTTGGGTCAGTTTCAAATTTCATAACTTTTCCGTGATTTTGCACTTCTTTCGGCTGGTAGACACTGCATGAACGTATATTCGTTGCAAATATGCTAATATATCGTTCTAAGTCTACAATTCGAAAAAGTAAGTGAAAATCTCGTTCGTCATTTTCATTATGACTTCTAATATAATTTTTTATATTACATGGAAATACATTTTTTTCTGGAAAGTAAAAATGGCCAAATACGGATTCTTTAAAATTTCACCCGACATCACCACCAATGTTGAAACTAAATAACTAAGAACTCGATCTACTCGTTGAAGAACGTTCTTCTTTCAGAGTTCAGATGGTGTTAATTTCAATATTTCATAATTTATTAGCATTTTTCATCTTATTGCTTTCGATAGATGGAGGTTTTTATCTCCGGTTTGGTATGAGAGCTCGCTCATAGATTCGCATGTAGAGCATTGGAGCACTCAGAACTTTCCCTCATGCCCTCATCGAATTTTCAACAAGTTCTATTTATATCTCTAATGTTTTTCGGAGATCCATAACGTCGCCCCCTCCCTGAATGCGAATTTACAGCTCAACACACATAGTTGAGTGTGACATTCAAAGTATTCGGAAAGATTTGCTTGCTTTATGCATATCATTAAATATCGACTTCTGAGAAGTACTTTTGAGCAATACTTTCAAGTCACGAGTAGCTTGGGAGAGTTATTTGAATTTTCAAAAATATAAAGTACGCCTTTGCTTCCATAGGTGCTCTATGAAGAACTTGGAACTTTGACTTAGGCCGAATATACGAATAATATATACAACTCATGGTAGTTTTAATCATCATAGCACACGCATGTGGTAAATTCGTTGGCGCCAAAATGTCAATTATAGCGACTGTATCCCTCCAGTAGACAAATACGTAAGCAGGAATTGTTGCCAAACAAGACACTTTCGTTTACCATTATCGCCATGATAGTTCACGTCGGCTAATTATTAAAAATACCTCAATGCGCGTCTTTCGTACAATAAATTTCGAGCTGGCTCTTAGGCCATTATTTTAACCGAACGAATCAGCCGTTTAAATATTTTGAAATTTTTATAACTCGACGCGTCGTAAAAGTTGACAAAACAAAACGTTCATTAAAATCGCATCTTCGTCGGATGAGCAGCGCTCCGACTTACTCGAATTACGAGCGTGTGTTTGCCAAAGATACGTTTACTTCGCGTTACATAACGACCACCATAGGGTATCTCTAGGTTCGTAAAAACTACATCATATGACATTAATGTTGACAACCATACAAATAAAAAGTTTTTCGAATGTGGTAGTGAATTTATGCATTTTTTAAACTCGTCCTATATAAATTACGGAAAAATTCACTTACAATTTATTTTTTCAATTTTCAACAGCAAATCAGCATAACTTGAGTGAAAATAGAACATTAAAAAATCTCGAGGAAAAATTTTCATACATATTGAGCGATAATTCAACCAAATTACAAGTCGCTTAATCTGTGAGTGACAGAGAAATAATATCTGAAAAGTGAATTTCTATTGACATCAGTAATAGATGATAACGAATAAAGCAACGGATAAATATGAAATTAATGTTTCCATATTATTTGAACAAACAAAATCTAATTTATTCATGTACAACATATTTTATTTTAATTCAATTTGTAATGATTGAAAAATCGGAAAGTAATTATTTTTTTCCAAGTTCAACAAAGGCATGTGACAGGCAACTAATACGTACATAGTAGAACACATATATCCTTCAGTTTCTTTCATACATTATGATTTTCTGGCATCTCAAGAACTATTTTTCATTTAATTTCATTAAAATTGTAACCAATTTTATCGTTGTTTTTTTTTTTTTTTTGTGAAAGTATTTTTTTTTATCCTATAATTTTTTCAATAAAATGTTTGGAACTTTTCTACAATTTTGAACATGAACAATTTTTCAACATAAAACTTTCAATGTACTGTTCAGGATTTTCTTTATTCCATTTCGATTTTTAACTCTTAACTGGCACACGGGTGAATTTCACCCATCGGTAATACAACCTTGCTGCGCTCCAGCATAACCGGTTACTCATCCCTGTGCACCTTTTATAGCTGAACGTTGCCACAATTCCTTTAATTTGGGCATCTGTGTTAGTTGCATATATCAATTTTTGGAAGGAGCAGATTTACTTTTGAATTTTTATGTAAATTATTTATTGGATTTTTCAGGTCTCAAAAATTGAAAATAAAACCATGCTATGTTGTAGTTCGAACGATTTGGAAGAAAAAAACATAGAAGGACAAATTGCCTATCTTCAATATTGAAGGAGCTATAAATTTTCAAAAAATATTTTATTTTATCTTATGTATACTGCCCTTTCAATTTTGATATTATGCAATTTTTTTGTAATAAAATTCTGCATTTCAGCGAGCACAATAGCATACTAACTATATTTTAATTTCTTGAGTGACTCGGCACAATTTTTATTTTCTAATTTAAATTACTTTTATGTGTGCTATCAGAGGGTTAATATTATTTTATCACGTTATTTTCTTATTTCTTACACGTTGAAAATTTGGCAATGAGGTTATGACTTACATCTGTCTTTGTTTTTTGTTGTTGTTGTTATTTCCAAATAATTTATCAACATTTTCTATTTTTTCTGATAAATTCACGACAACTGCAAAAGGATGCTTAGAGATAAATTAAGAGATCGAAGGCATTTGCAGTTTAGGGTTCGGCAATTGTGTCTTTTTTTCCCCCTTACTTCTTCTTTTTTAACTGGAATATTTTCAACATTTTATTTGCTAGACAATTTTGAAATTGATTGGGTACAGCATGAAGATTTCATTTATAAATCAATTTGTCAGCGTATATACTTGTACATATGTACATTTTTTTTTTTTGAAAAATTTCGAATGATCGAGCGACGATTTTCATTTTAAATTTTTACATAAGTGGAATTTCACGAGAATGATATGAAACATTTTTTCAATTAATTATGTTTCAAAACTATTCTAAAATTCATCACAAAAATACGCTAAACATTTCAATTATTCTTCATTTCAAAACAATATTTAAAATGTAATCAAAAGTTGAAAATTATTTTTGCATTACTTTTTTTCTAACCATTTGTAGAATACTGATTAGCAAAATACTACATGTGGTGGAGCTACTTTCAAATTTCTGAGGCTGTAAGAATGTCTATTTTGATCATACGATGTTTTTATCAATAACTGCGATAAAATCATTTTGAACCAGCAGTCCAAGGTTACAATCTTTCTATTCTCTTTGCCCCTATACACTCCCAAAGCGAACCATGACTTCATCGAGCAATAAAAGGTAAATTTTTGGAGCATATCTAAAATACTTCGAATCAATTTCCCGAAATGCCAACATAAGATCAATGACCAGAACTTTTTAAATTATAATCAATTCAAACATCCGGTAAATGAAATATTTATTTCGTTTCTTTTTCTCCCCTCCCTCAAACGCTAAAAATTAGGTATTTTTTCACATACCTAACCGGCACAAAAATTCGCTTATAACACAGACAGCTTTTTTTCCAAAACTCAATATCCTTTACGCCCTAATACGACCCATAGACGAATTTTCGTTTCATCAAACACTCGCAACACGCCATGCGAATGGTGCGAACAAACGACTTTCGTCACCCGTACGGTCCCATTGTTAGCCCGTATATAAAATCGTGAAACGTTACAATTTCGTTTCCGGATAACCTCGCACATGTTATCTGTTGTATATTAGATTTTCACTTTAAACAGGTAATTCAATCTGTTACAGGGTTTTTGGCAATTTCCGCCCAAATAAATTCCGCGCCGCGTTCCAGCGACAATTTCCTCTCGCAAATGGGAAAGTCGAATATAAAGAAAAAAATAAGAAAAAACGAAAACTATTTCCGTTCTCAAAGAAAAACCCGTTGTAATGCTATTTTCGAGACGACCGTGCCCACCGCCCGTCGTACGGACTACCGCGTCGCCGTAAAATGGTTTTTAATTTAGTCGACTTCGCCATTTTCATGGTAATCTGGTGTAAAGGTTTTTCTCCTTCAAAACACTGGTTTTTATCTTCGACCACTACGTGAGTTCTTCTTTCGGCTTTTCGCACCCTTAAAGTCCCGCTCGGTACCATTAAGGACGGAATGCGTGACTCCCGTAGCCTTTTCAGCGAATCGAAGTAACCTTTTTTATTCTTAGGTCCGTATGCATAATAATGGTACATGTCCTGGAGGTTTTTCAATGTAATTGTTTAGCTTACTATCATCAAAATATCTACCTCCGATGTACGTGTCTAATGTACTTGGATATATCAGAAGCATTTGAACTCGCTTCGACTTTTGGCGACTCAGTGTACAACCATTGATCGCCATTATACGTAACAGTCGACTATTTCTGTTTAGGAAATTAAATCGTCGTATCAAGTCGAATGCACCGGAACAAAAAATACCATCACCCTTTGTCTTTCAGTTGAACAATGATACTGAAGGGTGCACAATAAGCGATACATATGTCACTCTTGTGACTCTCTAATCATTCTTGTGGACAATTCGAGCATTAAAAATCTCGAAAGTGATCAATTTTTAAACAGAAACGTTCAATGTTTCATTGACCGGTTTATTCGGTCAAATTCGAAGGTCCACATATCCATGTAATCAAAAACATTGAAAACAATAAGAAAATATCATCAAATGCAATTTTTTATGGAATAACGTAAGTTAGACATGACATGCAGACATATGTCTCCAGTTGAGGTATTAATGTTAGATGCATTTTTTTCCACCTCATTTCTTATTGTAAAATTTTGTGCTTGATGGTTTCCCAATAGATTTCTTATTTAATAAGTCAACTGACATACGAGTAACATCAGGTTATAAATGGGAGAAAAAAACTTACACCAAATGGAAGTCATTAAATTGCACCAAATAGCATCACCTTGCCTATAAATTACCTAAGTTCAATAGGTACTTTTTTTTTTTATTAATTTTGAATTGGCATTTCCTTGAACACTTCAACACCGGCAAATTATACTTCCAAGTCAAGAAGTCGAACGAAAAAAAAATTATTTTAATAATAAATGATTGACACCCTCGGTGTCGAAAGCGTACCTTGGTTACTACCCGAAAAAAAAAATAGAAAAAAGGCGCTTCCGAATGTAGGAAACGCGTTCAAGTGAGCTTATTTGCTTTAAATAAAGGAAACTCGTGTTCTTAAAGAGGGTCTTAATAAATCAACGTTCTTTTGTAGGGACTGCCGTCGGAATTTTATTATCTCAAGGGAGAAGAGGTATTAAAAAGATTAAAAACTGATGTTTTAATGTATCAGCTTCATAAAGCTATTAATAATATAATATCTTTTTATAACAAAGAGACCAATGCAGCGAAGATTTTTTACGACGGTGCCAAACCCGTAAAAATCTAATTGCGTTATTCGCCGCGTGTTGCTTGAGTTTGCGCCGCTTCAAGGATTTTTTTTCGGATGTTTTAAATAGCTAAGGTAATGAGGCCATTCACAAAACAATACATCGATCCTCCATTTTTTCTGCATTATCAACTATTTTTCTTTTTTGAATCATTTCACAAAGAAGAAATACAAAAAAAATATTTACTATGATGAATTAATAACCTTCACCCTTAAATTCGCACTTTTTTCCCAATTTTCAATTTTCTTTTCTTTTTCATTTTCAATTATAAAAAATCCAGGCAAAAAAACATTCATAGTCAATTAGACATAGATCAAGTTTTAATTTTCAATACGATAAGTGACAAATAAATACGAATTACAAAGTATTTTCTGAAAAATAAAAATTTTAAACGAAAACACAAAAAAATCTTCGCTCGCAAGTTATAATCAACAACGTACTCGTTGAAAACAATTTTCAATTTTTTCAACTCAAGAATGATTTAAACAGAGATAAAATTTGACCTAATGTTCAAATATAAACTTTTTAAAAATACGCTGACAAAGAAATCTACAAAACGGTACAATGAACCAATTGCATCTCCAGAAATAATAAAGTTCCAAAATATGAAAATGAATGAATGAATAAATAAATAAATAAATAAATATAATAAAACATAGCCAAAAATGCCAAAAATGTTAACAAATGTAGTTGCACCATTGGTGAGCATGCATGTACGTCTTAATAGTTCAACAATACATGTTTAAAAAATTTTTTTGGGTCATAACTCATAATTCCATAAAAATGTTTCTTTTATACTTATTTAAAATAGTACCATACAAATTTCCATGCCCAAAAAATAATTTCAAGTATTTAACCTGATGCGCCATATATTCAGGTTAAATAAATTGTTTTTCTTTTCTAATGAATTGATTTTTCTATAATTTCGAGCATTTTTCATTTAAAAGTGAAATTTACACATTTAATGAAATGCTGATTTTTCAACGCCGATATGTCACCCCTAATTTTTTAAACTAATTTCTAAAATACAATTCTGTCATGAAAAAATGTAATGATATTGGAAATTATAAATTTGAAATTCATAAAAAAAAAATTAATGCTGAATCATACTAATATACCGTATTAATATTCCCCCTTCCACTCGTAGTGACGGGGAATATTCATGAAATTCACTCCAAATTTGATGAGACTCTTCTTGAAAATACAAAAAAAATATACTTTTTTTTGTTTTTTTTTTTTACGTGCCATGTACAGCAACAATGGCTAGAGGCACAGCAACAATCTAGATTTTACTTGTTAATCCTGTGGATTTTAGAAAAAGGAATAATTTATCAATTTGTGCCTGATCATCTGATAGAATGTCCTTTTTTTGTTTTTACGGTAAAATTGAAAAAGCCGGATCACTCAAATTTTGAGGAAAGTTGGAAAAGGGGAAAATAGCTCAATTTTTTGTTTTTAATCACTTGAGGAGTTTTAGAATTGATACTGGGCGTGGCCTGTAACATGAAAAGGTTAGCAATGTTATTTGTAAATCTGAACAAGCCTTAGTTAAAAACTCAGCTCCAGTAATGCGACAGGCTGCTTACGTGTGTTTTTTTTTTTTTTTTTTTTTAGCATAGTACTGGTAGTTCTAAATGTCAGTTTCTTAAACATAAAGAAAATGCAGCCCAATATTACGAAAAAAAATCGAAATTTTTTCCTCGTAAAAATACGTGCCACCCTAACATATGTACATTCGAACTGATTACAGTGGGTAAATATTACTTTTCATTTGAATAATTTTACTATATTCAATTCCAATATTGCTGGGAAATGTGTCTTTAAAACTGAATTGTTTCGAAATTCGTAGTCCATAAATAAAAAGTTTCCTTTTATGAATAAAAAAAGCCAAAACTCCGACGAAAATGGATGATTTGAGAAACTTCAACTGATACCGAATAGCGGTGGAGAGGAGGGGATAGTAGAAAAATTTATTTCCTTAATCAGAAAACAAATAGATTTTTTCTCGAAGATAACGAAAGGAGGGAAAAAGGGGCGCCGTTCAAATATTTATTAACGCGTTCGCACGGAAGCAAAAATAAGCTTTTAATATTTAATTCGTGTATTTCGCCAAGTCGATAAATATTTACTCGTTCTTTTCGTGTCATTTTAATCAGGAATTCTTCAAGGTTTTACGTTCGACGAAAAGCTATATAGGACGGGGGTCGCGAAAAAGAGTTCTGTTTTTGAAAGCAGTTTATAAAATACGAAAACTCGATGAAAAAAAAAATTCGCGTATTATCATTACATTAAGTTCGTATATTTTTAACATCGTACCGAAGGGTTTTAATATTTTTCAACGCGATCTCTTTTTTTGCTACGACCAAGTTACAAAAACGCTGTCATTATCAGGCTGTATCAAGTCTGGAGGCGATTCGGGGGAAAAAAGTAAGCGGTGAAAACGTCTTACGAGATGAGAAGTATTCGCGACTAGAGGCGAAAAAATTAACGTTGAAGAGTTTTCCCATAAAGAAAAAAAATCCGAACATCGAGAAGGAAAAAGAGGACGCCGTGTATTACGCCTCGTTAAATCGGATTCAACGTTAATCTAAATTGATGACAATCGTTGACCCTTCAAACGGGGTGAGGAGAAGCTCGGGTACGTGTACGCGTTACTATACGCGTATACGACGCATTTGCATATGAAATAAATAACCAAAGCTGAGAATCGAGCTGTGTTTTAAGCGAGCAATATCGTTGACTGATATCTTAAGCTATATTAATGACTGTTCGAGTTTTAACACGTAAAATGATTGCGGTGCCCTCATCCGCGCCGATGATAAGCTGACCCCTTTGGTGGTCGAATGTCTCGCTCTCTTTGTCTATACAATGGATCATTTGGTCGTCGTGATTTATGCCGGTATTTCATCGCGCCATTGTCCGGCGCATCAGTGGTATTCAAATGCGCGAATTCGAAAAGGATTAGGACCGGCATTGTGTGGGTTATTCGATTGGAAAATAGTTTTTTCACGCCTGTACGTGGATTTCGGTGACATCGCACAACGGATGTGTAATCGGTGTAGCTGATAGAGAGGAAACATTTCATAAACTCGGGTATTGGATTATGAGGGTAATTACGAAGGATTTATATATTCATCGTGTTCGGGTGATTATTGAAGAACTTAGATGACGATGAACCGGCGGAATATTCGAAAGCTTAGTTGTGGCGAAATTTTGAAAGACTTGAGCTTTTACCCATAATAGTCGAATACATTTTTTTTTTTTTTTTTTTTGGGTAATGTACATTCTGAGAATCACTGCGGTCCACTATAGCAACTTGACTCGCATTGGCGGACCCTGCTAATGGACATTATGTAACTCTTTCAACATTAATCATTGCAGTATTAAATCCTTGGAAAATTTGCATTTCGAATTAAGTCCTCACAATTCACCCCTATTGTCGAGAATTCAGTTATAAAATAATCACGAATACAATAAACAAGTCCGGTCCCATTTTATACTTAAATATCCATTTAAAGTCAATTCACAACGTATTACGAAATCCGAATTTATACGTATGTATAAAGGTGCATTTATTTGTGAAAAACTAGTCTGAAAAAAACAAACCATTTCGGTACATATTAGAAATGGTGAAATTGCAAATGAAATTATTTTGGTTGACGTTCAAAATTTATTCATCAGCGCTCTAAAGAATAAATAATACAAATGAAAAAAATCGTAATCATAGTGTTTTCCAAATCCAAAAAAACTAAATTTCCGACCTTTTTTCTTTTTTTTTCGCGTGATAAATTCTAAATAGCTGTAATTTGTCACCTACCCTCGCTTACTTTCTCCACATACAAATTAAGTTATTTGAAAATTTTTCAATAAAAAAAAAAATACGCAAAATTTTTCAAGCATGATTTTCTTCATTTGAATTTGGTTTTTTTTTTCATTTTTAAATAATTCGTTTTAAAATTACGAGCAGATCGCCAGCACCAAAGAGCCACCAATAAAATTCACGTTTTCGGTGCATCAATGAAATGCGTGTACTGTTATTTGCAAATTTGTAATCTCCATCACGCTTATGTGTGTATTGTTATCTCGTTCATTTTTGCTCATAGCTCATCTTATGTATTTTTACTTTTTTATTCGAAGCATTTTATTTTTTTTTACACCCTTGTTTAGTTTAGTGTATATCGTGCGCTCAAATGATCGCTTCCATACCAGCGCAAAAAAGTGTTAAAACTAGTTTTTCAAAACTTAGAAAATAGTATCATACGTTTTGAAATGGTCTTTTACCCGCGTTCCTAATATAATTATGTTACTAAATTAATTGAATATATAAATAAACCCACAATTTCCTGTTATAATGTTTATTTCAAAATTACATGAATGAGTTTTTAAACATATTTGCACTGGTGTGTAAGTAATTCATTGCGCACACGGTATGTAACATTAACATTATGAATCAAATTTTCATTATGTTCCTGCATTATGTTTGAAATGAATGAAAATAAAAAGTTTCAAATTTTCAACTTGTATTCTTAACTTTTAAAAGAAACAAAGTAATATACCAGGTACGAAATTGATAATTAAGAAAGAAAGAAACAAATATCACATTCAAATTCACATCGTAAGCAATTATACTCATAACAAAAGCAAATTAGGAATAAAAAAATAAATAAATAAATCAAATCTCATTGAAACAACTTAAAGAAGCAAATTAAGAATGGTTTTCAGTCCAGGCATGGCTTGATAAAAAACACTTTTTGAATCAAAATTCATGGTCATTAGCTCATTAATCATTACCGTAACTTGGGGCTACTTTGAAACCACGGGGCTACTTTGAACGTTTGATATTTTGGTACTTAGTGACCTCTAGCGGTCCATAGAATCAACTTTTCGATACGATAATCGCGTCATCGTGTAGAGGAAGACCTGGCGAGTAGATACTATGCTTTAGATTTATCAAAAAATATCAATAAACCAATTTTAACGTTACTTGAAAAAGAGTGTTGTTTTTTTCAAAAAACGAAGGTGAACTATCTTGCCTGCTGGAATTTTGAATTTTAATTTCTCGAAGTAAGTACCACTATATAATGTTTTCCACATGCTTCTACTTTAAAATATACCAAACTTGTTTATGTACTAAGATGCATCGTTTTAAAGTTATTAACTTTTTTATGACGTGAGGCGACTTTGAACAGGGTTTAACGTTGGTTTAGCATATATTTTTAATTTTTATACCTATGTTTAAATGGTGCGTAATTATAAGAGAAAGGTCGGAGCGCGATCATATAGAACCTCGTATACAGAAAAAGCGTTAGAGGAAGCTTTATTGGCCATAGTTGAAGGCCGAATGTCGATGAATGCGGCTTCATTTCCACTCTACAGTTCATGGGGTATATGGCTCGACAGAAGGTGCCTCAACCTCACGCTCGACAGAAGGTGCCTCAGCCTCCTATACATTATGTGAAGAACGTTACGAGGACAGCCGACCTAACGAAGTACTTGAGTCAATCCTTTACTTGAAACTAATTTCTTTTTCTAGCCACCTATTAATTTTTTTTTTCTTATTCGCAGGAATGGATGGAATGTATCCAATGTCATAAATGGAGTCACGCAGAATGCGTAGATTACGAAGATATTTGCATTTTATGTTCGAACCGCTGAATAACCGAGTTTACCTTTAAAATTTTTCTTTTAATAATTTTCGTTCAATATTTTCGTTTTATATTCTGTCAGATCTTGAATAAATTTTCTTATGAGTTTATAATTTTTCAATTTTGATTACATATGCCAAAGAGGATTTAAGGTTGAAGTATTTTAAAGCATACCTACCTAGTTAAATGTAAAATATGATGGGAATATGTTCAAATTCATGTATTTCAAATAATAATTTGCGGTTTATTCGGGTAATTCGAATGGGATCGGGCTGAAAATTTGTAGGTTGCATGTTGCGAGGGAGATCTTTTGATTTTTGAAATAAAAAGGGGGGTTTCAAAGTAGCCCCAGTCGCCGTATGACTTTGAACGGCTCTTTATTCCCAGATTGCGCCTTAATGAAAAGAGATAGGCAAATGTGTTTTGCGCCAATCGAAAGAGCTCATCAAGTACTAATGAGACACAGAAACCTTTTTTTCTCACAAGTAATATCCAATTAGCTACTTGGCAAAAAGTAGTCAAAATCGTTCCAAGTAGCCCCAAGTTACGGTACCAATATGTATTCTCAGTTATAATTTTTCGAGCACTTAAAACAGGGAAACACATTTTCAAAACATAAAGCAGTGAAGGTTGAAAAGTATCCTGATGGATATTATAATAAAGCCCCAAAAAACGAGATAACAGTGCACGCATTTCAATGGTGGCTCTTTGGGGCTGGTGATTCGCTCGTTTGAAATTACCGAACAAACTGCTGATAACCGCCTCACACGAGCGCACCGCCGTACCGTTTGATATCCAATCAGAATCGTTGTTATTATGCGACTATACAACCAATAGGAAGCAAGATAGGAAGCAAGAGCCTTTTATGAGTATCTTTTGGCATATTTGCGAATATTTGAGCGCGTCTTGTCATTTATTTTAGATTATAAAATGAGAATAAATAAAACAAATGAATTATTAAAAAAATAGACTAATTTACTTTCAAATTATTGGATAAAGAAGTGAAAATACATAAATATAAGTAATAAACAAAACTTATCCAAGTATAACAATTTTTAGCATATGAATATAAATATCAATTTTCGAATTTTTGGATAAAAAAAATAAAAATAGAAGTAATACACAAAACTCATTCAAGTGTAAAAGAAACTTTGGTAAAACAAATCGATGAAGCCAATAAAGACTGTTGAGCTCAGTGAAGGCAGAAGTTCAAAAAGTAAAAGGAATATTTTTACCTTTCCATTTCTCCTTTCTGTTCTCCGTAGATTTCCTTGTAGCCATTCGCATAATCACATTTAAAGCTTAGCGCTTAATAACTTTTTTTTTATCAGTTATTATACTTGTAACTTTGATTCTTAATTTCTTTATTCTTGCATGCTGCTTTAGTAGTTGTAGTTTGTAATAGTTACCTGGTATCATCAGAGATGGTACTTTCAGATTTAAATCACATAGTTTAGTTCTGTATCTATCACGAAATATATTTTGTTTATAGATCAAATTATTTCGAAACTAACAATACTGAATAGTGAATTTTTCGAACAAATCAACGATGATGCCATTCAAAAAGGTAAAGCAAAAGAATACTGTAAACTGTGCGTGTCGAGAAGAATCATTAAAGGAGATGATAACAGTTCTTCAAACTTTTATAAACATTTGAGGGTAAATTCATATTTTAAATTTGAAATTAATTTCAAATTTTCATTTTAATCACCTACTCGTTAAATTTTAGCTTGTACATAAACATACAATTCACTAGTATGAAGAAGAGAAAAGCAAACATCGTAAAACAACAAAAAAACGAAGAGAAATCTAGTCATCTTTCAAAACATAGGAAAGCGTGTATTGACCGTATTGTGGACTATGTGGTTGAAGGACTTCATCCCTTTCATACAGGGAAGAAGATGCCTTCAAACGTCTATTCCCGAACAAAAATATGATATCTCGGCGTACTACTACAAAAAAAGTTCAAACAAGACGTGATAAATTCGACGAAGAAATAAAGGTACTGTTGCACAAAGAAAAGGATCAACCTTACATTTATACTACAGTCGATATTTGGAGCAGTACGACAAGAAGTTTCTTCGGAGTTGCTGGACATATTTTAGATAGTTCGAATTTTAAGCGCATGAACTTCCCACTTGCATGTAAACGCTTTAAGGGTATACACGATTATTATTCAATAGCGATTATGCTCAATGACATTTACAGTTTTCATAACATTGAGGTAGAAAATATTGTTGCAACGGTGACTGATAACGGTAGCAACGTAAACGCATTCCGTTGCTTTGGTGTTTCGGATTATAATGACCTAAACTCTGAAGACATTGATGTAGCAGTTTGTTATGGAAGCTCGTCTCTCAGCAGTCGGGAGAGTCTCGTAACTCCTTGCACGAGCTCGCGCTGATGGGGCGTACCCTCGTCGTCGGGTCTCTGGGCCCGACTATCATCGAGATCTAGCACCGTCTTGGCTCCGTGATGGAGAGCCGGTGGCACGATATTTGGTTATGCTCTGATGGCAGGTGGTCTACAGGGTATCGCGTCGGGATGCGCGTGTATTGTTGTCGACCATCTGAACTCCCAATTAAACACAAAAATCACTAGTAAGTTACCGAGATCATATTCGCAAAGCTGGCGAAAAATTGTCTTACCAAGAACATCCTGAGTTAGTTCCAAAATTCAGCTATTCCCCGATACATACAATTCTTAGTCTCGCTCCTAAAAAACACACTTACAGACATCGCTTCTAAGAACGTCGATAAAAAAAAAAAGACGAATTCAATTCATCTCCCCTATTTGATAATTTTCGATTCCGCCAAATTCATCATCACCCTGCTCCAACGTACAATATTTGCAAAAGAAAGAGAAGCTTTCAATATAACCTGATTATAGTACTTTTAACGCCAGTCAGAGCTAACAATCTCGCGTTACATTTCTTTTAACTTCGTCAAATACTGTAGCCTGGTACTTTATTCTTCTTCACGTATTTATGCAAGGAACCCATTTCGCAAAAAAATCACGAAAACGATAAGTGATTTTTTCGTGGCAACTACTCTACGTTCATAAATTAAGGAAATTCTGTAACGAAATTCGCGGGGGAATTGAATGAAAATATGATTTAGTCATTTTCATTTTTTTTAATTTTTTTATCGTATTCAAATAAAAATTTATCACAACTCACAGGGTCGTGCACAGAAATGTTTCAAGAGAGGAGGGGACGAAGAGGATGTTGTGAACGATCGCGATTTTAATCGCCTTGCGCTTTTTTCTCTATCTATCTAATTATATTTGGTTACGCGGTTAAATCACTATTCTAAACTCTCGCGATTCCTGTATCTAATAATGATATTTGGCTACGTAGTCAGATCACTGTACTGTACTCTTAGTTATAAAAAAAATGATATGAAATCAGGTTTAGCTTTCGATAACAACACTCAAGAAGAAAGATTTTTTTTTTTAACATCATTAATCTTGAGAAAAGTAAAGCTTTTTCTCAATGGGGGGGGGGGGTTGAAAACTTTTCTCTTCAACTACTCCAGGTGTGACTTGAAACAAAATCAACTGTCAAGTATTTCATGTATGCAATGTTCATAAATCTTTTAAATTTCATTTCGCAATAATTGCAGACGACGCAAGCTTTTGAAAAATTCTTCTATGACTTCTGAAATCTCTATTTTGAGGATACGATGCATAATAAAGAAAACTAAATTTTTCAACCTATTTTTTTCCATCCTGGAAATCAAATAGGTTTTTATTCTTCTCAAGGTGGAAAATGACCTTTCATTGCTAGCCCTTGTCAATTGCAGAACCTCAAGTACTCGTAAAATTTGATGAATATTAGCGAAGCTTGAGGAATAACGAATTTCTAATACGTCAAAAAAATTTTAAATCCTCGCTCAATTTAGATTGATTTACAAAATACAATCGTCATTTCTAAGGCTACATCTCAGTGATCATGATAAACAGTGTGGTATAAGTCGATGGGGGTCCCCAAATTTTTGGAAAAAATGCCAACGAATAATAAAAATAGAAAATCATTCCGTTTTAAAATTATTTTTCCCATACACCATGGCATTGTTCGTTAGCGAGTGTTATAAAAATTGCGGTATCTAATTAATACCTTTCTCAAGGTGTTAACCGGCTATATCCGCATCCCGCCATCTCCCAAGGTGTTGAGCTTCTTCCCAAGCGCACGCCTCGGAAGTGCGTTTTGAAAGTTCGTCGGAGTAGGAACGTACTTTTTCCGCGTCGGTTGCGCACACGTGGCGTTTAACTTTTCATACTGTTATTTTCGAAAATATAGAATAATACTTTCGCGTTAAATCGAATCATTACGCGTACACGCTTTTCGCAAGTGTTATTATAGGATCGTTGGGATCCGGAATTGATGTGTGTTCCAGTTGGGAACCAGAAGAGTCAACGTGATCGAAGTTAAGTAAACCGGTAACCATTTTTAATTTAAGTTGTAATTTTTCGGCCGTCACCTTTACTGGTCTTTGTGGAATTGGTATATGTTTATTAAGAAAAATACTTATATCGTCAATTCAGCTCGTCTAAAAGTAAATAATTTTTAAATCGATTATTTGTTCGATTGGTAGTTTTGGTACATCAGGTATAATGTCGTTTTTATTAGTGCGTAGTAATGTATTCATATACCTTCTTGATAAGTATTTTATAATGATTAAAAATTGGTTCATTACAACAGTTGTTCGATATGGAAAATATATTAATAATACTTAATTTCAATTATAATTGCATGTATTTATAATGGGAAACCTAATTCTTGGTCGAATATATTTACGAGTATACATAAGCAAGTCGATTACATGGTCAACCAATATGGGCAAACATGTTAGTGTAAGTTGCGCTTTTATAAGATCATGAATATTAAAATATATAACATGAAAATTGGAGAAATCAATCACAGTAGGCGTGTGATTTACGACCATTTTTATAATTGCAACTTCGAATAGGTGAATGCTTTTACTCAACATAATTAATTTTTGAATTTCGTTATTGAGATATATTACGTATATTGTCATTTATATCAAACCGTAGTAATTAATTTTCATATATTTTCGGGGTTTGTAATTTTATTTTTCCAGTTAATTTTGTGGTAATAAATGTTTTTGTTTTAATATGAATAATGTGAATTTTATCAATTTCTATACAATGGAATGTATAGTTTAGGAGCTAACTAATGCATGGTCTAACATAAATACGAGAATGCATAAGGAGGTCGATTATATGGTCAACCAATACGTTGTGATACGGTATAAAATATTCGTTGATATGAAATTGTTTTTAATGAAAATGTAGGACACAACCACGGTAGCCGTGTACATTAAGATCGTTTTGTAAAATTGCAAAATTTTTATATAAAATAATCCATATATTTAATTGCTTTAAAAAATAACCTATTTTTCAAAAAAATTACGATAATTAAATTTTTTTTTTTTTTAATTATTTTAGGGATCTGAAGAGATTGAAATCAACGTTGGTGATGCAGTATTAGTTCCATACATTGCTATAAAAAATCGAAAAGAATTGAAATGGAAGATAGCGTACGGGAAAATTCCCAAATTTATTGTGGCAGTAGTTACTGAAAAAATCGATGATAATATTGCAATGGTTACACCATTAGCGTATAATTTGAATGCTTTCGAAATCAACAGAAACCGTTTAACCGTAGGGTAGGAAATCGTGAAGTATATGAGTTCCCGCCAAAGTGTATTTTATCTAAAATATAAGCAAACAAAATCGAGGGATGTAATCAATAAAAGTGAACTTCTACAAAATATATTAGCCATTCGAAGAGACGCCCTAGAAGTATGACCTTTAATTTTCTTTTTAATGGCTGTAATAGAGGCATTATTTTAACGGAAAAACTTTTTTCACAGGAAGGCGAAACCGACGTTATCACTGAAAATCTCAACGTTACCAACACATTTTTAATTTAAGTTGTAATTTTTCGGCCGTCACCTTTACTGGTCTTTGTTAAATAAAATTATTTAAACACATTCTGCGTTTTATTTCTTTTGTGTTTTTGTCAAAAGCGTAGGGGTGTCATGCCTTCAGCGGCTCCTTAAGTGCTGTCCCACATTACCGGCACTTCTGCGTGGTGCTGGGCATATATGGACGTTGGTAGTCCTTATTAGGATAGCCAATGTCACATATTTGTTATTTGGCGCCCAACGTGGGGCATGTTGGTGATGACGAGCACGAGGAAAATAGACCTCGCTATACCTATCAACCGGTTCGGTGGATCCTCAACCATACCCCTAGATGCAGCCAGCATGCTGATATCACGCTCACCTTCGATGATAAATTTGACATTACGTTCCACGCTGCTGTCTGTGAAATATGGATTATGAAAACGCCTGTTATTGCTATCTTGGGACGGGATTTCATTCTTCGACAAGGAGTTGCTCTTGATCGTGAATATCGTCGCTACCTCTTTGCGCAAGAACCTGAGTATTGTAGGTACCAAATCTACGGCCAAAATGAAGACCTTTCGGTGGTAGTAAAATGTGAACGATTGCGAGAGGTACCCGATTTCTTCACGAAATACCATGGATAGATTTAGACCTGAGCCCCAATCAAAAACCTTTGTACCTATTTACCTTTTTTACCTTTTTCACCGATTTTGTACCTTTTTTGTACTCTTTTGTACTATCTTATTTTTAGTAGGTGACGGTCCGAAATAAGTTGTTTTTAGTTTTATTATTTTTTCGAAGTTCCTTTTTTCCATTAATTCGCGAAGAGTCAACGTGATCGAAGTTAAGTAAACCGGTACCCATTTTTAATTTAAGTTGTAATTTTTCGGCCGTCACCTTTTCTGGTCTTTGTTAAATAAAATTATTTAAACGCATTCTGCGTTTTATTTCTTTTGTGTTTTTGTCAAAAGCGTAGGGGTGTCTGGATGTTGGCTTCAGCCAACATGCCTTCAGTGGTTTCTTAAGTGCCGTCCCACATTACCAGCACCTCTGCATGGTGCTGGACATATATGGGCGTTGGTAGTCCTTATTAGCATAGCCAATGTCACAACAGGCATACTGGTTCAAAGAAGCAACTTTAATCGTAAGTATTTATCCCAAGATATCCCATAAAATTCACCGTACATACGAAATAATCTACCTACTTCACCACACCCTTGAAAATACTCCTTCCTCAACCGCCTCAATAATCCGATAAAAGCCGAGAAAAATGCATAAACAATTTTTATAGTACCTCGGTACTCGGCTTCGAGACTCGCATATTAAATACCCGCGTACACGAAAAACTCCGAAGATTCAAAATTTTACGCAGAATTAATCCGCCCGCTAGGTAACGTTTTACACAAATTAATTAAAAGCGAAAATAAAGAGAGCGCGCAATAGCGAAGCGAAGCTAAACCAAGAAGTACCTATAATGAAATACGCCCGACTATACCGGGCGTTACTCAGCCCTCGCTATCGCGAAACGCTAAAATAAGCCTAATTGGGAATGCGGCTTAACTTATTAAGAACATAGAACATGTTTTAATATCCTTTGGGAAATGAATTTCATCGCAATAACCGAGAAAAAGTAAAATCGTGAGATTACAATACCTACTCAAAGGGTTATACCGCGTAATGACTTTCCAACCAGGGGAAAAACGAGGTCTATAAAATAATGGGTAAAAAGGAAATTAATCTGTTTATGCGTTTTTCTAACAGTATGAGGTCGTTCATCTATACTTAAAAGAGGTCATTTTGCTTCACTTCAATTGCAACGTGTCATATGATTGAAATAAAATTATTTTAATTATAATTCAACATGATATAACATGAAAGAGGAATTGGAAATTATTTTCAGAAAGTAAAAAAATGAAAACTACCCATGATACCAATAATTAATTATCATTTTCAACATTTAGGTTCCCAAGTCATAAGTAGCAATAAGTTTGGAACTATTTTCAAAACATCATTGTAGTTGGTAAGAGGAAGTTGAATTCCATTACTGCTAGAAACATTTGGAAGATAAATGATGACACCGTTCCAATCAACCATAGATAAGCTTACAATCATTTATCGACAATTACTTCATGAACAGAAACTGGCCAGTTATGGTTATGGGTTGACGTACAACACTAACAAACTTGTATATTTTAAGTACCATTAAAAAAAAATAAATAAATAAATAAATAAAAAATATATTCATAAAAAATACCCATAAGTTCCAGTAACTTAAACAATATATTCATGCATTTTTCATATCAGATTATTACTAAAATTTTTTGCAAAAATAAGTAAATTTTTC
This sequence comes from Phenacoccus solenopsis, assembly GCA_009761765.1. NCBI lineage: Eukaryota > Metazoa > Arthropoda > Insecta > Hemiptera > Pseudococcidae > Phenacoccus > Phenacoccus solenopsis. The sequence continues at coordinate 16,218,913 of CM019752.1, forward strand.
GAAAATGGAAATTTACGCATTTAAATATCCACTAATTACATTGGGGAAAATAAAAAACAGATTTTGACATCTCTTATCAATATTCACGACTTGAATCGATTACTACAAATTATAGAGAACCTACAATCGATCATTAACCAAACAAAGGTAAAATTACCCAAAACATCATTAGCAAGTCGAAGAAATGATTTCTCAAATGCTTCATTTTTCCTCCCTTTCCACGACTAACAGGAACCGAATGGCCACGCTACCTTAAAAAAGCATCACTTTCAAGTTCAAAATTACTGCCTCATCTCCAGGCAAAAAAAATCATCCAACCATCATCCCCTTCGAATGAGCGAAATTCTCGCGCAATGCTATTTCTAACACCGTTTCAACTCTACAATCGAATTAAAACCTAGCAAAGATATTTAAAATTTCCTCACCTCTTAGACGTTCAAACTTTCCTCTAATTTCCTATTCTTCTTCGTTTTACGCCCGTGGAAAAAATTTTAAAACCCTCGGTTCCTTAATAATAGCCCACTTTTCCTCGACCCCATAAAGGCTTCGTTATGTACCAAAATAGAGCGAATAAATCTAGCGTAATGTTCGCCGCCGTGAGTTAAAAGCACCGTCGATGGATTTTCATTTCCATTTTTAATTGAAAAACTTAATTCAAATCTCTTTGTTTCCGCGCTTTTCCGACACAATAGAGAAAATTCGCTTCTTCGTAATAAAAGAAAACGGTTATGTTAAAAACTCTACCGCGCTTTCTACACCATCATCGTCCGTCCAATTCACAACACGTAGCCGAGTGCGACTCGATTAATATTTTTCAGTTATACTCCTTCTGCATCTCAAACGGATAGACGTTCCAAAGTACGTTACACTATTTCGCTTTGACCGTCAAATAATTTCAATATTTTGATTAGTTTTCATACAAAAAAGAACAGATACAATATAGTAATGGAAAGCATAATCATCAATTAAGGGTTTATTCTACACACACGATTGCATACTGGTTTGCCTGCCAAATGGCCATTTTCGTACATCTTTGATTCTCAAATACTACCTATAGTACAGGGAAATAAGGATTGAACCTGGAAAAAAATGGTAGTGAGCTGAATTTCACATTATATATGCAGAATGGTGTCCTTAACAAGGTATAAAAAGTTGTCATCCCTAGGTGGTGAGCTAACCCCAAGAGGGGGGCTAAAACCCCGCAAAAAACAGTATTTCTACTGTTTTTTACAAATATCTTTGAAAAAAAAAGGGTTCTACGTCAAAATAAGTTATAACAAAAAATGTTTCCCATTAAATTTCCTACAGAATGAGTGCGAGAGTTTTCTCGAAAAGTCATTAGTAAGCCCAAAATGCGGAAATCAAAATATACCAATTTTTAGAATTCCTTTTCGAAAATCAGTTCTTTGTTCATATCTTCTATACGGTGCGTCCTACGCAAAAATTGTGAATGTTGAAAAATATTCTCTGTTCAATTTTCTATAAGGTATTTGAAATACTTTTCACAAAAAGTCATAAAAGGGCCCAAAATACATTAATTTTGGAAAAATTTATTCATACGTGTTTATATCTATTATCGGGTGACCTATGTAGGTGATAAGATAAACAAATAATTTTTACTGTTGATTCCTCTTCCCCTTCCTCCTCACTCCTTTTGAAATCCTTCTCCACATTTACATTATAGAACAAAAAAAATTACAGATGTATTTTGAAATATTTGTATCAACTCGGTTCGGAATCATCCATTTCCTCTACACTCATTTTCACTAGAGCGGTTCATTCTGATTTGAAGGAAACACAGACGAACAACCAAATTGATAAAAACAAGGTAACTAAATATAAAAATATCATAGCTACGTCACGTCTTGACAATGTTACTCGCTAATCTACGTCACAGATAGCAGATAACCCAATCCCAACTAGTAAAACTCTCCCGGAAATTGCCAGAGTTCGATAATGTTACTGATATGGACTATCAAAGTGGAGCTGACGAGGGACCTGCCCCAAGCCCCTTCGATCCAGGTAGAACTATCTGCCCCTCATCCGTTGGGTCTAACTCAAACGTTTCTGAATTTTACCAAGTATGGTCGTCTCAGTTTGGAGGCCATAACGTAATAACGAATAAAGTCTCAGCACAAGTGGCTGCAGATTTTAGTACCATAATGCGTAAAGTAAATAATTTTCCTAGCTCCAAAAAAATATCAGGCGAAATCTCTCAAATACTTAGTGAAGTTAATCATACTATCAAACAATATGAAAATGTCAACTCTATGAAATGGAAAATAAATTTAAAATAATGGAAACTATACTGAACCCTTTGTATAAGATGCAAAAGGAATCTGAGGATATTAAAAGAGATTATGAAAACAATGTTAAAAGCCCAGAAAGAGAAAGGAAAAAAACGTGTGATACCTCCTATGGATGTATCAGATGAAGAAAACCAATCAATCTTCCGTGATCTTGATTTCCCTTCTCTTAACAATAATACTCGTAATTTTGTACATCAAACTAAAAATAATGAAAAATACCTCGTGCAAGTGGTGGGTGAATACTTGTTTTGTTGCCAGAGTAAGGAAACGACAAGTCGATGCAAGAATTCAGTTCGTAATATGATCAATGAACAATATTTGGTAAAAGTGTATTTTGAGCCCCTTCATCGTTTTTTTGGAAAATTTTTTTCATTTATAATGGGAAAAGGTTAAAGTAAATACTCTGACACCGCCAAATTTTGTATATTTTCGAACCATATCAAAATTTAACGTAATTTGTTATATTTTTGGAGTGACTTCAAAACAAATAATATCACTAATAGCTCATTAGTAAGAGCGTAAAATTTCTAATATTTCCCTCCCTTACATTATATATCTAGGACTTATAGCTTTCGAGCTATTTTAATCCAAACTTTTGAAAGCTGAATTCCATATTATCTTTAAAACTAATTGACTTGTACATTTTTCAAATATGAGCCAGGTAAACAATATGATTTGCAGCTGCACTGAAATAGACCTGAATTAATTCAACACAGTGAATACAACATATTGGTTAAACTTTAGTTTTTAATATTTTTTGGATTTTCTTGTATACTGAAATTCGGTAAGTAGTTAGTTAATTATCACATAAAATTTTCCTTTACGAGTGGCTAATAGCATTTGCAACAATTCGTTACCCGATGGACCATCTGTTGTAACTGCGCAAGAACGAGGTATCGTTGCTATTAGAAAGGCTATTCTGCTCGCACATGCAGGAAAACAGGTTAAAAGCTAATAACTTTCAAATTAGCATTACACAAAACATTTCGCACGACCTAATTTTCTGTTATTTCAAGCCTGAAATGTGCGAAGCTGTGTGGTAATGGTTGTGGAGCTGATTGCATGAATAGTATGGAAGTGGAAATGAGTGATAAAGAGGGAATAGATGATCCCGAACCGAGTTGAAACAAATATTTCAAAATATATCTGTAATTCTTTTTGTTCTATAATGTAAATCTTGAGGATTTCAAAAGGAGGGAGGAGGAAGGGGGAGGGGGAATCATCAGTAAAAATTATGAGGTAACTACTGGTACCCTTCTAAATACATTTCCGCAAAAAAACTACTGTTCTAAATTTTTTCCACCATTTTCATAAAATGCCCTGACTAGGAGGCCAATATAAGTGATAGTTTGAAGCATGGTCTGCCATTTCTAAGAAAAATGACACAAATCAATCGGACTGAGAGAAGATTCGATCTTTTAATGCTAGGAAAAAAATTTGTTATTATTATAAAATCAAAAACACCTGAAGAAGAATTACTCGAAATGATGGAAAATAATTGATGCGATGCTTTTAAGAACTCTAATTACAACCATGAAGAATATTATGTTGAATACTTTATTTTGATAGGCTTATCCACGAGTGTAGAACTGTACATTATAAAATAAGTTTGTGTATATGCCCAATTCAAATGATTACCGCATGACAAGAAATACTACATTTGTTCTAAATTTAACTTTTCAAGTGATTGTAGAAGGAATAAGTTAAATAGATTGATGAGTGATCTTAATGCACAGATGTAATTTTGATTTCCTCTTTACATAGTTGATAAGGAACTTTGTAATCATGAAAATTATTTGCAGAATGACGAAGTTCCAAAATATTACCAGAGGATCTGTGCAAGAACAGTACGAGAGAAACAAGCGTAAAATAAGGTAGTGGTTTTTCAGACTTGGTATTGGATGTGTTCTACTGGGCTGTAAACATGAAGGAGTTAGTAATGTCAACAAACCTAAGAAGCCCAATTACAAACTCATCTCTAGTAATACAACATTGCTGCTTATTTTTTTTATATCGTTGTTTTCTTTTGAGAGAAATTATATGCCATGAAATTGAATTCCATCATCAACATTTGAAGTAAGTAGTACTCATGAGTGCACTCTCCTATCACTAGCTGTAGTCTGTAGTTCCGAAACACCATCTCAAAACAACGACGTCGTGTATTTCTCAACATCAACGAATACGTCAAAACGAGACCGTATCGATCCTCGTAAAAACCAAAACGCACGTAACTCGGCTGTCGTAAAGTACTCAGCAGCCTAAGACTTAAGTGAATTTCTATGTAAATTTTCACCATCTGTATTTACTTGTTCTAATTGATACAACGTGATAACTTATATTGTACTTCAGTTGGGCGATAACTCGGTGAATTCTACGACTATTAAAATAGACATCGTTATTGTTCGAAAACCTCTCATATTCTGACAATAAAATACCTATTTTTAAAATAACGTGTCTTAATCGTCGCCTCAATTAAAACCGAATGAGTATTTAAAACTTACAACCGCGGATAAACGATTCCGACGCGTTGTAAAACCCTGCACCGAAACCTTGGCAGCTTTAATCCGCCCAACAATGTGTTCTTTTTGGTAAGCTTAAAGTGAAAATATCTGTTCGAAAATATGACTACTCCGCGTTGACGTTGCGCCGTCGTAGGCGACTCGCACTAAAAGGAAATGCGTTCGGCAATTGATGTTAATAAAGGTGTTCTTCACAGGCTTCGCAGCGTAGGCGAGCGACGACGGGGTGCAAGAAAACGGTATATTTTTATAGCTTTTTATTGCCTTTGAAATGTGCGCGACTATAAGAGAAAGGTTCAGGTGCACAAACTCCCAGACTCGTCGCGGTATTACCCTTTACGTCGAGTGCGCGCTTTTAATGATATCAAAACCCGTAATAAGCAAACGGTGCGGATTAATGTCCAATATTATAAACACATCAAAGCCTAACGCTAACGATCGACGAACGGGGGTAACGAATACGATTTACATTCGAATGAATCGCTGGTAAAACAAACGATTACAAGTGAAATATTTTTAATACGCTTTAACTACTCTGTGCTGTTTTTGTCGTCTAACTCGGGCGCAAAATAACGTTGTTGCGCGCAAAGCAAACGCAGCTGCTAATTCACATCGTTTAGCTTGCCACTGTGTTGTTGCGAAAAACCATATCGTCGACTGAATGCACCGCCAAATACGTACCTATCTCGTACACAACAGACAGCCGTATACACCCTCCCATCTATCGCCAACCGATGAATAACGTTCACGCATTAATGAATCGAACACTCGGCCATACTGCACGGCTACACGTCGCGGTAAATACAACACTCGTTGCGGGCAAATTGCGAAAATAAAAATCGACGCGAGCGTTAATTAAAACCGAAGAGGAAAAAAAATGGAAAATGCTTTTCCAATATGTGGAAAAAGTTAATGAAAAATAGGGTGACCGAGTCCGTTTGAATGACAAGTAGTCGTTTATCTGATAGTAAGACATGAGCGCGACGTGACTACGTTCCGCCATCGACGCAGCGACGGGTACCGAGTCGCTGATTACTTTTCCCGTAACGGTCATCACAAAATAGTTGACCAAACACCGTGAATAATGACTATCCTGTTGAGTAAACAGTAAAATGCGTTTTCGGTCAAACATTCGCTCTTATTAAAAGCCGACCTTCTCGTACTGATAAATGGAAAAGCCCTTTTTCGAATGTAAACAGCTTTCGGATGTTATGTTGCCGTTTAAATTCCATTATTCACTTAGGCCTTCCTCCTCTCCAGCCTACTATTTTTTTCGACCTTTAGTTTTTTTCTCTCTCTTCTTTTCCTTTCACGAAAAGGGGCATCGTTCGAACGACTAATACCCACACGCGTATCGAATCGTAACGATGATTTTTCCGTACGCCTTATTTAACAATCAGTAATTCGAATCGAAAACCAAACGAGTTCATCAACGTTCAGTTCCAATAAGCTCACATAGAAGCAAAGGGATACAGCTAATATGGTCGTATTTAGATTACCATCAACGACACATAACTGCACCACTAGTTCACAACCAGACTTACTAGACGTTACCTATGTAAACAGTAAACATCGTACATAAAATTGGCGCTTGAATGGTCGAACTGAGAAATAGTTCTCACACAACGATATTCCTATTCTCCTCTTCGGTTTACTTCTTTCACATTTGATATACGTACTCAAATGTGAAAGGAACCTCGATATTGGGAAAATTGAAAAAAAAAAAAAATGATTCTTCACTGGAATCCGACCAACGAGCTTTTCATCGGAAAAAATAAATAAACACCCAGTTCAACAAGCAAGGTTCGCAGGACCTGGCAATAGGATTTTTGCTACAATGCTATCAACAAATAAACTTGAATCATTACGTAATTACGGGTATTTACAAGTTTTAACCGTTATGTATACATAGTTTGTTGACTTATTAACTTGTTTGGGAAATGGTGAAGTAATTGAGCAAGAAATTCAAATTTTAATAAGTCGAGCAAATATACCTCTACTAAAACATCATATGTGTACAACTGCACAGCCGCATCGAAAGGGCCCACCCGAATAGTGAACAATAGTACAATAAATTCTTGTCATAATGGCGTAAACTCGAAGTCTCTAAGTGAAAATCTCGATTTTTCATGAATTTTTGAAATTTGATAAACTGAAAGTTTGAAAAATCAAAATTTTGAAAAAAGTACTTGAAAGTTTGCCTATCTTTTTTGCCGATAAAACGATTTTTTTCTAAGATTTCCTACCGCCTTGAATGATTTATTGAACTTTTTTTTTGCGGGAATCTCTTCTACCGCACACGACATTACTTGGCCGGGAACTGCTTATAACATTACTTCCAGCCAAGCAGGGGCACCTTGGCGACCAGCCTACATCTCGCCTAGGTTTTCCTTAAGCGGGTGTACGCCCCCACCTATGTTCCACCACATCGAAAGTCCAGCCATTGCTTCATCCATCCTTCTGGCACCATACTCCCCTCTGATGGGTTTCAGTGCCAATTGCCATCACCGGCCTCATATGCGCCGTGTGCATATCTTCACAGTGGGCTGATACCCACCACCTCCTACTTCGGGGGTACTATGTACCTGGGTGCTTGATTCTTGACCCTTACCTTTTCGGGGTGCGGTGGTCGCCTGCACCTTTGGGTCCTACTTCTGTCTGCGTCATCCCGCCCTACTCCAAGCCGTGAATCAAGGTAGGGGCGGTCTGCAATCAGTTCTGTACCTCGGTCATGGGGTCCGGTGAATGTAGCCCCGCCAATTGAACCTGGTGAATGTAATATAAATACAGCAACAGTTCAAACATCAAATAACGCTGTCTACCAGCTCATTTATGAAATTAAAACGAAGATTTTAAACAAAATAACGCGAGTACCGACGAAGTGGGCCCTTTCTCATCTGCGACATTTTTCACGTTATCTCGTCGAAAAACCTCAGAATCGAAAAAATGTCAAAATCGATTGTCGATATTTTGATCATTTTTTACAACAATGGCTATATCTCCGTTTCTTAGATCGACAAGGTGGGCCCTTTCGATATGGGCGTACACATATAATACACTCAAGTAAAAAAAGGAGGAAACTGATACTTACAACAATTATACCTTATCAAATTTACTCTTTAATGAGATTGTAAGAGTTATACCTACAGATGAAATTTTAGATAATACAATATTTGAAAAAGAAGAAAACTTTTGGTTATCTCAAACTCAATGAAATCAACTATGTCATTTGCAATCACATTTGAATAGGTCTTAATAGTTTAAAAAATCCCCACCATCAGCAATCGTCACAACGGAGCGAATATTTCCATACCCGATCGCGCTTGTATTGAAATGAATGAAATTCGGATCACCACGACCACAATATGATCATACCCATTCTTCACCGAGACTACTCCCGTATGCATTCAACACTACCACATCCTATCCACGATTACGTCAAGAAAGGTTCGGTCCATTTTTGAACATCATTGGTAAAGAAACTCGCGAGTGTTAAATAATCATTATTATGTTTTAAATACTCGTAATATTCTATTAGATTGTGTGGTATAGATTTCAGGGGGTGTCTAATAAAATTGAAAAATCCGAAGAAACTATTTGATACAATAAAAATTAAAAATCACGCGTAATTCTTTCGATATGAAATTACCGGTATTCTCATTATTAAATACGCATGATTATCCAAATTCAAATGATAAAGAGTAACAAGTTCTCTTTCTACATCGATGTAAAACCTATTAAATTTGGTTTTGAGCCAATCAAATCAATCCACCTGAATAAAGTTTGTGTGATTTCCCAGGTAACGAGATTATTCTCGTGGCAGTGCGTTATCCGCCGTGAACGCACGCTTATCTTCTAATTTTAGAAATTCGAAAATCGCGTTATATTAATGTTTCATTAAGTTTTCTCGCGTTTAATCGGTATATTCGGAATTGTATATTCGCTAAATGTACTTCGCGTCACTTCGGTGAGAACATTCGCGATCGGTAGCAAGTTGTGCGCTATTTTTTATTGTGTAGTGCTTAAGTGATATGGAGTTCATCTCCCAACAAATGTAACCACGTGAAGATCTCAAAAAGGTAAGTAAATAGAGTAAATGTTCTATTAAGTTCAGTAGGCATCTCTCACTTTTCTTTTTCGTTTTCATGTTTATTGTCATTTTGTAATTAACAATACAGTACAAAATCCCACGTTAGTTTGTTACTATTTATTTTGTAATTTCAACTCTGCCGTCCACCCGAGAGTAAACTGTCCTTTCTAAAAAACTACCACCATACGGTGTGTAGGATAGGAGCGATGAACCTCCGAGGACGCACTTGAGTTGTGGTATATTTTTTGACCCTTCAAAGAGCCCCACCACACTGTACTTCTGCGTGGTACAGTGGCTTAGCTCATATGAGATGTCACTCGATATCACAATTGAATTCTTATTAATTACAGAAAACCAAAAAACACCAAAGCATACGAAATTGGAAAGTTATCGGACCTTAATTGTGAGGAAGTCCGAAAAAAATTAAGCTTTGTTAGATGTTGATTGGATGAGGGTTTTTAGCATTGTATGACCAGGCAATCCTATCGCATTGTAAATAATTATCTGCACTACCCCATTTATGGTTAAATTGTTAAACAATGTTCGTAATATGTATAGTTCAAGTTGTTTTGTGATACTGGATGTTTCATATTTTACATACGTTGATCGATGCCGCTCAGCAGATTATACGATGGCCATTTGGAGAGCAATGGCTAACATCCTGTAGTAAATAGAGATAACATATCAAAATAGATCACGGAGTTCGTTGAATGCATATGATTATTACTTTTCTGCTTTTTCATTCTGCTCCTTTACATTTTATTAGTCTATAGTGTTATATTAGTGTTTGATGTTATTTACCAAAATGAATTTTCGCGATGTAAAAGAGGGCTTAAAACCAGGCGAGTTTAAAGCTGTAGATTGTAGGTCACGAAATGAAATGACCCGTATTTGGAGGTCATTAAATGTAGAAAAGGTGACAACATTTACGAATATAAAAAAGGGTCGAGTACCTCCAATTTTTTAAAACAAATGTTCAAAAATTTCGTAAGGATATGGCACAGAAACCTCTGAAAAGAATTCAAATAATATCGAACTCTACGAAAACAGAATGGACTGAGAAAATAGTGTAAATATGTGCTAAAGACTTGCGATCTTTTCACGTGGTGAATGGGAGCGGTTTTCGCGAATTTACGAAATTTGCTTTAGAATGTGGAGTAGTGTTGGGTAGTGGTTATGTTAATGTTGATAAATTTTTACCAAGTGTCTAACATGTACATATGTACACACAACTAAACAGAAATTAATGCGCCACGTCGCCGAAAAGCACGCCGGCACGTAAGATCTCTATAAGTCAATTCCAATAACCATTCTAAGAATGCGTCTGCGCATGCGCGAATTGATGAGTAATCTATATCATACCTTTTTCGCGCTCTTTTTGAAGTCTGATTAATGATTATTAAATATTCCAGTTACGCACGATTATACAGAATGTTTATAATTATTTATAATTTATATGAAGATAATTATCTACGATTAATATGAGTACCAATCGAAAGTATTGCTGCGTTTGTGGCATAAAGAAGGATAACTCTACCAGTTTATTTCAGTAAGTATTGATATAAGAAAATTAGTTCAAGTTTTTTAGTCTCTATGCTAGTAATTTTGCCTAGCTTTTTCTCCCGTTATAATTTCCCTAAAGAAGAATACCTTCGAGGAAAATAGTTTGCAGCAGTTGGAATACCAGAACATTTTATTCTTAATTCATCTTTTGTCTGCCAATTAATTTTAATCCCAACAATATGATATTGTTGGCGGGGACAAAATACGAAGACTACAAAAGGAGCCATTCCGATCCCACATCAGCCTGAGCTCTTGCAGCTATCCAGCCTTGAAAAGAGAGACCCACATAGAAAGTACTTCGTATGTAAATGTACAGATGGAGGTAGGGGGTATTTTCTGTGAGTATTAAAGCAAACACATGTTTCTTCATCTTCATTTCACATTGTATAATGATTATACAAAATTTTTTCTTAGAGAGTAGTTTTCCAAGAGAAAGCACAAAAAGGGATGTGTGGTTACAACTTTGCAAACGTTCTGACGTAGAAGCCGATGAAATGATTACCCAGGCGATGATGTGTTCAAAACATTTTTCAAGTAATCATGTATTCTGTAAAGGCTAGAAATATAAGTTAAGGTTATATACAGAACCATTCCAACATGATAGTAACAACCAGAACCATTCTAATCTCCATGTTGATGGTGAATTATTCGTAATCTTTGAGAGACACCGAAGCCCTCATGCCATGAAAAGAAGTAGGGATGAAGAAGATAGCAAAATTTTAAAGGAAAAAATAAATAATATATTTCAAGCAGAGGAGTATTTTGAAAAACATAAAAAAGAAGAAGTAATCCGTAAATACAGTAGAAACACCGGAAGAATCAGATCAGATAGCCGAAAAACGTATGCGTACAAACACGATATATCGAAATATACTTCCAAATCACTTCGGTTCGGCAGTACGAATCATATGCCACCAACAACTAAAACAAAAGCTTCGTCGAATTCTGGACTCCCCAGATGCCTACGAACCAACCCGTCATCAAGTGGTCCAGTATTTTATTAGGCAAGAAATGGCGATACCGATAGCGGAGGGGGTGATGGAAACACTTGATTCGTCGGACTGGTCGGCGCAGGAGGGATCCTCGCTCCCATCCACCTCACAGCCTCATAGGTCAGCAAGCCCACACGGTTTGGAACAGTGACGTATACAAAGACGCTCGCATACATACCTTATACCTAATCATACTATTTTCTTTTTTACCATTCTGCATGTTAATATTTAATCATCAATGACATATAAACGGTGATACTTATATTTTTGTATTTTGTGAACTTGTCATGTACATATATCATTGTTTTGTATAATTTGTGTTACTTTAATCCTTAAATATGAAACTGAGACTGAAATAACGTAAATTCATTCCTACACTTAGTTAGATATCGTATATTTTTTTTTTTATTATTTCATCGAATAATCAGTTGAACATTTTTCATACCACAAACGGTTCCTTTTCTTTTGAAACTTTTTTTTCTTTTTCTTTTTTCAGTGTTGCCTTCCTCCGTGAGCTCGGCGTTGGTCGAGCCTACGGTTTCCCCTCCCCTCGATCAACACCTCGGGGGCAGGGGGGAGTCGGCATCGGTCGACTCGCCTTCGGTGGGCCACTTCGGCTCTAGGCCGCTGAGGGGCAATGAACCGGTAGGTTCGCCCACGCCGGGTTCCCGGTGAGAGGCAACACTGCGTTTGTGATAAGTGTCGCACAGACGCGCGTTTCTGTAACCGTTTGCCAGTTAGTTAGTTCGTTAATTGGTTGCTAAGTTGTCGTTAGTTAAAGTTGGTTGGAGCATGTAAAGTTCGTAGTATACGTTCATAAGGCCACGTTTCATGGCCGATTACAGAAAGAAGTGTTTTTTAATCTTACGCGCTATTATTGTCGTATCCGGGTTAGATTAATTAGTATTCGCGAATTCCGCTGTAAATATCTCGTGTAACTCGTTGTATTCGAATGTATGAATAAACTCATAGTTCCTACGGTTATTGTTGATTCATCTACGTGTGGTTGTTTCGCCTGCAGCAATAGCTTCATCAAGAACCTAATTCGAGGATTGATGGTTCCTCGACGGTTATGTGTGATTTCCAACATCATCGCATAAATAACCATTAAAATAACTACCATCACAATACATAGCCGACGATAGTATTAAGTTATTGAAAAAAAAATGAGACAAATTGTTAAGAAGGTGGACACAATTTACTGTGAATATGTTTGTAGGCATTTTCACAGTTCAAGAAATGAATTATAAAAGACGTTATCTTTTTTGCCGATAAAACGATTTTTTTATAAAGAATTTCTATGCTTGATGATGCCGTTGGCGACGGCGAAACGTTGCTTTTCGTTTTTGGCGAAATAAAATTTATTTACGAGATTGCGTTTTTCTGTTAAAATCTAAATTGTCGAACAATGTTTGTAATATGCATAGTTCAAGTTGTTTTGTGATACTGGGTGTTTCATATTTTACATACGTAGATCGATGCCGCTCAGCAGATTACCCGATGGCCATTTTGAAAGCAATGGCTACATCCTGTAGTAAATACAGATAACATATCAAAATAGATCACGGAGTTCGTTGAATATATGATTGATACTTAATTTAAGAAAGCAAAGAATGAACTGATCAGAGTTCAAATGGATATAGCCACACCTCTTAATTCATCATACCTAAGTGTGAACTAGAGTTCTGCACGGATATATCCGGATAATGAATATTCAAATAACGGATAACGGGTATTCGGATAAAATGATTAACAAATACGATTATAACCGTATTATATCCGTTCGTTATTCGTATTATTCATACTCACATTCAACTCAAATTTATGAATTTTCGCGATGTAAAAGAGGGCTTAAAACAAGGCGAGTTTAAGGCTGTAGATTGTAGGTCACGAAATGAACATATAAGTGTAGTATTGCATCAATGTTAAAAATATGAATGTAGAATTTTCTTTACAATTGGAAAAAAAATCATATTTGATATTTTGATTCGAAAAGATAATCGACAATAATCACATTTATCTCACAGTACGAACATAAGCAAAGGTGACGTGTCAGATATGCTAAATATGCATACATACATTGATTACACGTGAGCTCTGATGATTTTTTACTCGTAAATTTGTTCATTGAGTCGCATCTAAAATAGATGGAAAGTATCAAATAAATAAAAAATTTCAAAAGATCTTCGTCGAGGTTCTAAAACAATATTTCAATTCATATTCGCACCATCACACAACTGTTCTTCGACTGCTTAATGGTCGTTCGCACATCAGTTCAATCTACTCTGTTCACGTTAAGAAGAGTGTGCCTTCACGCAGCAACGAAATATTAATGGGTAAAAATAACAATCGATACATTTTTTACACTGATAGCAAACTTAAATTATAGAGGAAATGACTACCAAGAACTTCTGCAGGCACGCTCGAACTTAACGATGTTATGTCTTTTTCAATGTGAACAGACTATATTTTACGTGAAATGTACGATATCATCCTGATCACCTTCCTCCGATGTGTTGGTCTTGTTGGTGGTTGCACTACTAGCTGAAATTCGCGAAGTTCTAGATATAGATCCTCTACGTGGGGCTGACAGAGTATTTTTTTGATTTGCTGGTTTAACGGTTATAATAAGATTATAACTGTTGGCAACCATCATATCCGTAACCTGATCCAGCGTTTTCCCGGCCACTTCAATGCCATTCACTTCTAATACGTCATCATTGACCGCTAATAGACCAGTGCTTTCGGCTAAACCACCAGGGACCAGCCGCGAAATAAATATTCCGGGTACTCTAACCCAGAATGAGTAACACGGACACTGGTACCATCACGAATATAAAATCCTAGGGGCCGATCGGACCCATGTCTTAGTAATCTTACACGTCGACAAGTTTCAGGCACGATGTCGACGTCTATGATCGCAGAAACTTGTCTGAAATCTTGGGGATTAGAAATCCACAGATGGGATTTAGATTTTCCTGGGGTACCAAGTATGGTTGAAATCAAATTCTTCGGTCTCATTGAATAATAATGACCATTATTGACATTTTCCCCTTTTCTTTAGACCATAATTCTCAAAAGCGGTCTCACGGTCAAGGCTCTAGCCAGGTTGTCATCATTATTAATGGGCAGCAAATCACTGTCTTTTGGATCGGTATACGATATTATAAACCGAACGGATTTCAATTCATGCATATTTTCTAAAAACAATTTGAAATCTTCGTACGCATGAATATCATTACGACTGATAGAAAATCTTCGAAATTCCGCGTCGAATTTACTTTTTATATCAACAGTTCCCATGTTGACCATTCAATGATGTGCACACAAAATAATAATTCAAGTTTCCTAAACTAATTTCATAATTACAGTCAACTCTGAGCTGATAATATATTCAATATTTATTTCAATTTTTAAACGATTGTACTTAAAAATAAATGAAAGGTTGAAGGAATGAATCACGCAATTCTAAATGGTGTTGGAAGAGGAAACAGGGAGCGATCACCAATACATTACATACACGGGTGGCCGCCACGCCCACCCAACTGCGAGTGCCTGAGCTGACGCAGGGGTGGGCAGTGAAGAAATTAGACAAAGAGTTATTCGAAGAAAAGTACGTCCCCCCAGAGCGACGAGAAGCTACGCTGGAAGAGGCGGTAAGGGAAGTAATCGGGGCGATCCAAGCAGCCTGTGATGGATCCATGCCCCAACGAAACCCGGGGGGACGGAAGGCCAAGTATTGGTGGTTGGAGGTCATTGCCGAGTTGAGGCGCGAGTGTACAACGGCACGTAGGAGAAGCACTCGCGGCCACCAGCGGGTCGCACCCAACTCCGAACTGTACGGCCAAGAGTATAAGCAGAAGAGGAAGATGCTCTGCCAGGCGATCCGCAGTGCCAAAGAAGAGGCTTGGCGTGAGCTTGTGAAAGACGTCGATCGTGACCCTTGGGGGCTGCCATACAGACTTGTAGCGGGCAAGTTGAGGAGTGGCCCACCAATCCCCGAGATTAGACATCCTGACCGGATCCAACACACTGTCCGCACACTATTCCCGGACCGACCCTCCCTCCAGTATGAGGTCGAGGGAACTCCGGATGAAGTGCCTGCTTTTGTCGCTAGCGAGCTGAAGAGGGCCATTGGAAGATTGTCTTCGAGGAAAGCGCCGGGACCGGACAACATTCCCAACAAGGTGCTGCGCGTGGTGCACGACATCGCATCACAGAGCCTTCTCCACCCCTTCCATACGTGCCTGAAGAACGGAGTCTTCTCCAAGGAGTGGAAGAGGGAAAGACTGGTGCTGCTAAGGAAAGGCGACAAACCGCTGAGCGAACCTAGCTCCTACCGCCCACTGATCATGTTAAATACAATGGGCAAGGTGTTAGAGCGGCTGCTACTGAACCTGATGGAGGACTGGATTGAAGAGAAAGGAGGACTCTCTCCGCGGCAGTATGGGTTCCGGAAAGGAAGAGGAACTATGGACACCGTGGGGGTTCTAGTGAGTGAAATTCGAGAGGCGCTATCCACCCGTGGAGTCCGCGTCATCGTCTCACTAGGCATCCGGAACGCGTTCAACACTGCAAGGTGGGACAAGATCTTGAACGCGTTAATAGCAGAGCAGCCCCGAGGTATATCGTAAGGATGGTACGCTCAATTTAGATTCTTAACATGAATGAAAGATATACTTGTTAATGCATTGTTCCATATAAAAATGGGCGCAAATAAATAAGGAGTGTTATTTCAGTGTTTGATGTTCTTTACCAAAATGAATTTTCGCGACGTAAAAGAGGGCTTAAAACAAGGCGAGTTTAAGGCTGCAGATTGTAGGTTACGAAATGAAATGACCCGTATTTGGAGGTCATTAAATGTAGAAAAGGTGACAACATTTACGAATATAAAAAAGGGTCGAGTACCTCCAATTTTTTAAAACAAATGTTCAAAAATTTCGTAAGGATATGGCACAGAATCCTCTGAAAAAAATACAAAGAATATCGAACTCTACGAAAACAGAATGGACTGAGAAAATAGTGTAAATATGTGCTAAAGACTTACGATCTTTTCACGTGGTAAATGGGAGCGGTTTTCGCGAATTTACGAAATTTGCTTTAGAATGTGGAGCAATGTTGGGTAGCGGTTATGTTAATGTTGATGAATTTTTACCGCTCCCCCCTGTCGCGAACGATCGCGATTTTTAGTCGCTTCGCGCCTTTTTTTATTCAATAATATTTGGCCACTTGGCCAAATGACTATTTCTATTATTATTTGAGATTATAAAAAAACAAAATAAATCAGTGTTCGGTTTTTCATCGATAACAGCGTTAATTCATTTTTGATTAATCTCGTGAAAAGAAAAATTTTTTCTTTTTGAACAACCCCCCCCCCCTCACTTTAGTGTCAAGAGCCGTCCAACGTACTGCGAATACAGGAAAATCCCCAGTATTTCCTTTCACTATATAGTATATGGGCCGCTCGAACTGCAGAAACGTAGTCAGCCAATATAACGCAACTAAATATAAATATGTCCGACATGTATATATGTACACCCAACTAAACAGAAATTAATGCGCCACGTCGCCGAAAAGCACGCCGGCACGTAATATCTCTATAAGTCAATTCTAATAACCGTTTCAAGAATGCGTCTGCGCATGCGCGAATTGGTGAGTAACCTATATCATACCTTTTTCGCGCTCTTTTTGAAGTCTGATTAGTGATTATTAAATATTCCAGTTACGCACGATTATACAGAATGTTTATAATTATTTATTCGCTCATCATAGTATGTTTAATGTTGATTGGGCCGCTTCGTAGAATACAAAGAAAATCCAATTTCAGTTTCATTAGAAAAAATATTGCGGGTATCAACATGCTGTCATATCATAGATCCATATGAAGAACATGAGCATCAGTTACGCGAGTAAATATAGTCTAATACATAACATCATGGTCATTTCCCAGGAAGGCGCCTACGAATAATTCTTTCTAAATCAAATACTGGTACTAACGAAAACAACGATATGAGACGAACGTCATGGGCTGACTGACGTCACAACATGAAAGTAATTTCAGGAAAGAATCACCGTATGGTTATCAACGGCTGGTTCACCTCTACCATACCTTCATCGCATACCCAACTAGTATTCAAAAAGGGTGAAAAAACAAAACACCGAAAAGCGCAGGGCCTCGTTATTCTTTAATTGAGCATATTCATTATCATTCATACTCGCTATTTACCGACTATATCTAACGTTTCTCCAACATTTAAAAGAATCACCAACCACCATTTCATCGAGGGGTACCGAACGCTCGTTAAAGAATTCACGGTATAAACAAATCGTGAAAGCGCCATCCATACCATTAATCACCTCGTAATCAAAACCCATGAATTTGGAGACAATAACAATCATTGTATTCAATAGAAAATAATGCATTTCAATATCCTAAATTTTTGGTCCGCCATCGTCGACCAAGCGTACAGCGGTACCCACCACTTGCCACTGTATCGTATGTCACACCTCTTCCATATAATTTACTTCACACCTGACTTGGTAAATGGATATAATATTCATTAAGGTTTCTGCCGGTGACAGGCATGTTCAACCGTGTATATTGATAACGAAGCAACGACTGATGTTGGAAAATATATTCATTTATCACGCGTCGAACAATGATTTTTCTGCTATCGAACGCGCTTTTCGACTGCACGCCAGCATCGAAAATTATTGTTTCCTATATTCCAATCTCATCATTAATATCGCGAACGTCGCGAGTCGCTCAAATTGAGTGTAAAGTCGCGGTAAAATGGGCGTTTCTTTCCCCGCACTCTCTTCAGATTGCGTATTTTTAATGAAGTCTTAACGCTTCCATTATTCTATAATAATGACAGCGTAACTTTCAATAGTATTTAATGTTTGTATGACAAAATATCAGCACTCGCTACATCGATGCGTAAAACGATATTTATAAATTAAAACTTTTCATTTTCTCATTGGCGAATAATCATTAATCAAATTTTTAAAATTTCAGTCACTTCATTCTTTTTCATTCACACATGTAAAATCATTTTCTGCGCAAGAATTTCATTCACTTTAAAATAACCTAAGCGAACCGGAAAAAGGTTTCCATTCATACGTTCCAACATGATTAACCGAAGGAGGATATTCGTAGAAGCGCTAACGAAAGGGAAGTGCCTGAGATTACAGTAGCGTTGGACATGAAAACAGCGTAAGGAAGGTAAAAATCCCAATCAACTTTTTCGTTATTCATGAAAAATTTGAGATGTTCTTGGATCGTACAATGTGATCTCTGTAATGCATTATCAGATTCAGGATGACATGGACTACATTCGTTATTCAATTCAAGTAGAAGTTCTGAATAAAGTTCGGATCCTTGATCTCATAGAATTTTCTCGACAATTCCAAATAACGAGTAATATTCGATTAATTTTTCGAATATATGCAATGATGATTTTTCAGGGATAGGTTTCATAGTACAAAAATTTCCATTATATAGCAGTTTCCAACTTTACTAACACTGAATGGATCAACGATGCCCACAGGAATTTTTTTCAAAGGCTCACTAGCAGTATAAGTAATTTGCCTAAGTGATTTTATTGGATGCGTATCTATTTTTCTTATTTGGCATTCTACACATGAACGAGTGAATTGCTTAAGTTCAGTTTGCATTCAGGCCAAAAGTACCTGTTACGAATGAGTTGAAAATACATGTTTTCATATTCAGGTGACAATACATGGTTGAATACCTCAAATTGAAAACATAATTTTAACTCATTTTAATGAAAACTTAAAATAATAAAAAATATTCATTTAAGAAGGAGAAAAAAAATTTTTAATACCTAACAATAATTTCTGATAAATTAAGTTATTATTAAATTTTACGATTTTTTCACAATTCATTTTCATATGAAAAAACTAAAGAAATTAAAAAATATTACAATCATTTGGAGGTAGGAAATTTTGCGCTGAAAACGGCAGGAATCAACTTGGTCGCACGGTATGTTTATCTTCATCATGTAGTATAACTATTTTAAGCACCTTCACAATTTGCAGCTCTATTAAAAACTTTTTTTATTTTTTTTTTGAAACTGAAGAATACATTACAAAAATTCAGTGAAGAATCATTTCAATACTTCAATACTTAATAATTTCTAAATTTGAAGTCGAAAAGTTTAAATTAAATTTCAAATAGAAGTACTATCTAATTCAATGGGGGGTACTAATTAAGATCAGCATACAGTGCATAAGTATTTACTACTACTGTTGTATAATTGTGTTGATTTTTTAATGAAATTGAAGGTTAAATTGGAAATTTATTTTTACTTTCTTTCAATTCATTCAAAAATGTCCAATAATTTGTTTTATTGATTGGTGTTACATGGAAAAAAGTTAAAACTCCACATAAATACATAAAAAGTTGTGAAGCATAAGGGCGTTCCACTTACAATTTGTGAAACATGAATTTGTAATTACTGACATTTTTGCACCACTTACTTTGCTATTCAGTTATTTTCAAATTTAAAAAATATTACACTCCTCCTCCCCCCATATAATTCCTCGCTATCAACTAATGACGTAACAACGCGCTCTAGCGACCAAGTAGAGCGCCTATTTACATGAACATTCTCTCAGCAAATATTAAGAGATTTTCATCTATATCCACCTGAGTTAGGCACTTCCTATACGAATATAAATGACACAAAACGGCAAAAAGTAAAGATCCCCTCACACCTCACCGAGCTCTCCTCTCAATCAGGTGGACTGCAGCGACAATCGCTTTTAATTCAAAACGCAGCTAATATGTTAATGAAAACTCATTAGAAAAACACGTTTAATTCGTTCAAAGTCGAAGTAAGTAAATTTAGACGCGGTTCCCTCCCCACACAATGAAACAGTTACACGAGGCGGTGATTACAAAAGCGCGTCGTGTCGTCTCGAACGCGTATAACAAACGGTCGCGCCACCAAGACGACATTGACTGATACACGAAAAGGTGGCGAGCGGCGCGAACAAAAGACTCCAAAGAGGTTTCCTCGGCGTCTAATAATTTCTGGTTGATATTAATTGGAAAACATTTAATACTAGACGGTAAATTAATTACAAAGAGATGGCGGGGGCGGGTGCCCTCATACTCGTTTTCTTTTGTATAATGCGATTTGGCGTCTTTTGTGAAAATCTTCAATCACCGGTACGGTAGCGCCGAGTTTTCCGTGGGTAATTACTTAATGTATCGTTAAAATATTTGGTCGCTTAATGGATATTAAGATGGAAGTTCGCGAGGCAACTTTGTATAAAATTCGTGCACCGCGTCGCGCAACGAGGCGACGGTATTTTCGGCGTGTAAAGACACGTTTCCAACAATAGGGTTATTTCGGCGAGGTAAGTAGTTGACATTAATTAAAAGCGAAATTATTTGCGAAAATTTTCAACAGCGAAATCGAACAACAAAAGTACGTTTGTTCGGACGAGTTGTTTTGTTTACAGCGACTCGAGGCGAAAGTCTCGTATCTCGGTCATGTAGGTGAACGAGCGCACTTTCGCCCTAAACTTACCCCTTTCGTTAGTCGAGATAATGCCGCGATTCGGCGACGCTATAAATAACGATGTTCTCGAAACGTCGCGCCTACATTTAATATCCGAATGAATCGAATTTACCAAATAGATCATAACTCGAGATCGGACAAGTATAAAATGATTATTAGGTAAGCGAGTAAATCAAATCACGAGTTATACGGTCTAGAAAACGGATTCCGTTATTCGCAAATAAAAACGTCACCGAGTTTGATTTATCATCCTATGCGAACGAGTCTCCTTGCGTACGAAGGCGTAAAAAAAAATACGAACGAAAGGGTTGAGCAAAAAATTAAGTGCTCCACTATAAACGAACGATTAAAATGTTAATTCGTCTTTCTCATTTAAATTCATTCGGCCTGCTTGCGGAAACGCGCGATCCGATTTAAACGACTGTTTTCTCGTACTGTTACCCTATTCTTTTTTAATTTTGTTTGTTAAGATCGAGTTTCGCGTTAATTCGATAAACGATAGGAATTCCGAAGGGATACTACGGAGCCCGAGGGGGACTCGATTAT
>CM019752.1:16240582-16279358 GCA_009761765.1 Phenacoccus solenopsis
AGAAAGTAAAAAAATGAAAACTACCCATGATACCAATAATAATTATCATTTTCAACATTTAGGTTCCCAAGTCATAAGTAGCAATAAGTTTGGAACTATTTTCAAAACATCATTGTAGTTGGTAGGAGGAAGTTGAATTCCATTACTGCTAGAAACATTTAGAAGATAAATGATGACACAGTTCCAATCAACCATAGATAAGCTCACAATCATTTATCGATAATTACTTCATGAACAGAAACTGGCCAGTTATGGTTATGGGTTGTCGTACAACACTAACAAACTTGTATATTTTACGTACCATTAAAAAAAATAATAATAAATAAAAAAAAAAATGCATTAAAATACCCATAAGTTCCAGTAACTTAAACAATATATTCATGCATTTTTCATATCAGATTATTACTAAAATTTTTTGCAAAAATAAGTAAATTTTTCGAAAATGGAAATTTACGCATTTAAATATCCACTAATTACATTGGGGGAAAATAAAAAACAGATTTTGACATCTCTTATCAATATTCACGACTTGAATCGATTACTACAAATTATAGAGAACCTACAATCGATCATTAACAAAACAAAGGTAAAATTACCCAAAACATCATTAGCAAGTCGAAGAAATGATTTCTCAAATGCTTCATTTTTCCTTCCTTTCCACGACTAACAGGAACCAAATGGCCACGCTACCTTGAAAAAGCATCACTTTCAAGTTCAAAATTACTGCCTCATCTCCAGGCAAAAAAAATCATCCAACCATCATCCCCTTCGAATGAGCGAAATTCTCGCGCAATGCTATTTCTAACACCGTTTCAACTCTACAATCGAATTAAAACCTAGCAAAGATATTTAAAATTTCCTCACCTCTTAGACGTTCAAACTTTCCTCTAATTTCCTATTCTTCTTCGTTTTACGCCCGTGGAAAAAATTTTAAAACCCTCGTTCCTTAATAATAGCCCACTTTTCCTCGACCCCATAAAGGCTTCGTTATGTACCAAAATAGAGCGAATAAATCTAGCGTAATGTTCGCCGCCGTGAGTTAAAAGCACCGTCGATGGATTTTCATTTCCATTTTTAATTGAAAACTTAATTCAAATCTCTTTGTTTCCGCGCTTTTCCGACACAATAGAGAAAATTCGCTTCTTCGTAATAAAAGAAAACGGTTATGTTAAAAACTCTACCGCGCTTTCCACACCATCATCGTCCGTCCAATTCACAACACGTAGCCGAGTGCGACTCGATTAATATTTTTCAGTTATACTCCTTCTGCATCTCAAACGGATAGACGTTCCAAAGTACGTTACACTATTTCGCTTTGACCGTCAAATAATTTCAATATTTTGATTAGTTTTCATACAAAAAAGAACAGATACAATATAGTAATGGAAAGCATAATCATCAATTAAGGGTTTATTCTACACACACGATTGCATACTGGTTTGCCTGCCAAATGGCTATAGTACAGGGAAATAAGGATTGAACCTGGAAAAAAATGGTAGTGAGCTGAATTTCACATTATATGTGCAGAATGGTGTCCTTAACAAGGTATAAAAAGTTGTCATCCCTAGGGGTGAACTAACCTCAGGAAGGGCTAAAACCCCGCAAAAAACAGTATTTCTACTGCTTTTTACTAATATCTCCGAAAAAAAGGTTCAACGTCAAAATAAGTGATATCAAAAAATGTTACCCATTAAATTTCCTACAAAATGAGTTGGACAGTTTTCTCAAAAAGTCATCAGTAAGCCTAAAATAGGGAGGTCAAAATATACCAATTTTTAGAATTCCTTTCGAAAATCAGTTCTTTGTTTATATCTTTTATACCGTGCGTTCTACGCAAAAATTGTTAATATTGAAAAGTATTCCCCTTCAATTGTCTATAAGGTACATGAAAAACTTTTCACAAAAGGTCATAAAAGGGTCCAAAATACATTAATTTTGGAAAAATTTATTCATATGTGTTTATATCTATTATCGGGTAACCTATGTGGGTGATAAGATGAACAAATAATTTTTACTGTTGATTCCTCTTCCCCTTCCTCCTCACTCCTTTTGAAATCTTTCTCCAGATTTACATTATAGAACAAAAAAAAATTACAGATATATTTTGAAATATTTGTTTCAACTCGGTTCGGAATCATCCATTTCCTCTACACTCATTTTCACTAGAGCGGTTCATTCTGATTTGAAGGAAACACAGACGAACAACCAAATTGATAAAAACAAGGTAACTAAATATAAAAATATCATAGCTACGTCACGTCTTGACAATGTTACTCGCTAATCTACGTCACAGATAGCAGATAACCCAATCCCAACTAGTAAAACTCTCCCGGAAATTGCCAGAGTTCGATAATGTTACTGATATGGACTATCAAAGTGGAGCTGGCGAGGGACCTGCCCCAAGCCCCTTCGATCCAGGTAGAACTATCTGCCCCTCATCCGTTGGGTCTAACTCAAACGTTTCTGAATTTTACCAAGTATGGTCGTCTCAGTTTGGAGGCCATAACGTAATAACGAATAAAGTCTCAGCACAAGTGGCTGCAGATTTTAGTACCATAATGCGTAAAGTAAATAATTTTCCTAGCTCCAAAAAAATATCAGGCGAAATCTCTCAAATACTTAGTGAAGTTAATCATACTATCAAACAATATGAAAATGTCAACTCTATGAAATGGAAAATAAATTTAAAATAATGGAAACTATACTGAACCCTTTGTATAAGATGCAAAAGGAATCTGAGGATCTTAAAAGAGATTATGAAAACAATGTTAAAAGCCCAGAAAGAGAAAGGAAAAAAACGTGTGATACCTCCTAGAGATGTATCAGATGAAGAAAACCAATCAATCTTCCGTGATCTTGATTTCCCTTCTCTTAACAATAATACTCGTAATTTTGTACATCAAACTAAAAATAATGAAAAATACCTCGTGCAAGTGGTGGGTGAATACTTGTTTTGTTGCCAGAGTAAGGAAACGACAAGTCGATGCAAGAATTCAGTTCGTAATATGATCAATGAACAATATTTGGTAAAAGTGTATTTTGAGCCCCTTCATCGTTTTTTTGGAAAATTTTTTTCATTTATAATGGGAAAAGGTTAAAGTAAATACTCTGACACCGCCAAATTTTGTATATTTTCGAACCATATCAAAATTTAACGTAATTTGTTATATTTTTGGAGTGACTTCAAAACAAATAATATCACTAATAGCTCATTAGTAAGAGCGTAAAATTTCTAATATTTCCCTCCCTTACATTATATATCTAGGACTTATAGCTTTCGAGCTATTTTAATCCAAACTTTTGAAAGCTGAATTCCATATTATCTTTAAAACTAATTGACTTGTACATTTTTCAAATATGAGCCAGGTAAACAATATGATTTGCAGCTGCACTGAAATAGACCTGAATTAATTCAACACAGTGAATACAACATATTGGTTAAATTTTAGTTTTTAATATTTTTTGGATTTTCTTGTATACTGAAATTCGGTAAGTAGTTAGTTAATTATCACATAAAATTTTCCTTTACGAGTGGCTAATAGCATTTGCAACAATTCGTTACCCGATGGACCATCTGTTGTAACTGCGCAAGAACGAGGTATCGTTGCTATTAGAAAGGCTATTCTGCTCGCACATGCAGGAAAACAGGTTAAAAGCTAATAACTTTCAAGTTAGCATTACAAAAACATTTTGCACGACCTAATTTTCTGTTATTTCAAGCCTGAAATGTGCGAAGCTGTGTGGTAATGGTTGTGGAGCTGATTGCATGAATAGTATGGAGGTGAAAATGAGTGATGAAGAGGGAATAGATGATCCCGAACCGAGTTGAAACAAATATTTCAAAATATATCTGTAATTCTTTTTGTTCTATAATGTAAATCTTGAGGATTTCAAAAGGAGGGAGGAGGAAGGGGGAGGGGAATCATCAGTAAAAATTATGAGGTAACTACTGGTACCCTTCTAAATACATTTCCGCAAAAAAACTACTGTTCTAAATTTTTTCCACCATTTTCATAAAATGCCCTGACTAGGAGGCCAATATAAGTGATAGTTTGAAGCATGGTCTGCCATTTCTAAGAAAATGACACAAATCAATCGGACTGAGAGAAGATTCGATCTTTTAATGCTAGGAAAAAAATTTGTTATTATTATAAAATCAAAAACACCTGAAGAAGAATTACTCGAAATGATGGAAAATAATTGATGCGATGCTTTTTAAGAACTCTAATTACAACCATGAAGAATATTATGTTGAATACTTTATTTTGATAGGCTTATCCACGAGTGTAGAACTGTACATTATAAAATAAGTTTGTGTATATGCCCAATTCAAATGATTACCGCATGACAAGAAATACTACATTTGTTCTAAATTTAACTTTTCAAGTGATTGTAGAAGGAATAAGTTAAATAGATTGATGAGTGATCTTAATGCACAGATGTAATTTTGATTTCCTCTTTAGATAGTTGATAAGGAACTTTGTAATCATGAAAATTATTTGCAGAATGACGAAGTTCAAAATATTACCAGAGGATCTGTGCAAGAACAGTACGAGAGAAACAAGCGTAAAATAAGGTAGTGGTTTTTCAGACTTGGTATTGGATGTGTTCTACTGGGCTGTAAACATGAAGGAGTTAGTAATGTCAACAAACCTAAGAAGCCCAATTACAAACTCATCTCTAGTAATGCAACATTGCTGCTTATTTTTTTTATATCGTTGTTTTCTTTTGAGAGAAATTATATGCCATGAAATTGAATTCCATCATCAACATTTGAAGTAAGCAGTACTCATGAGTGAACTCTCCTATCACTAGCTGTAGTCTGTAGTTCCGAAACACCATCTCAAAACAACGACGTCGTGTATTTCTCAACATCAACGAATACGTCAAAACGAGACCGTATCGATCCTCGTAAAAACCAAAACGCACGTAACTCGGCTGTCGTAAAGTACTCAGCAGCCTAAGACTTAAGTGAATTTCTATGTAAATTTTCACCATCTGTATTTACTTGTTCTAATTGATACAACGTGATAACTTATATTGTACTTCAGTTGGCGATAACTCGGTGAATTCTACGACTATTAAAATAGACATCGTTATTGTTCGAAAACCTCTCATATTCTGACAATAAAATACCTATTTTTAAAATAACGTGTCTTAATCGTCGCCTCAATTAAAAGCGAATGAGTATTTAAAACTTACAACCGCGGATAAACAATTTCGACGCGTTGTAAAACCCTGCACCGAAACCTTGGCAGCTTTAATCCGCCCAACAATGTGTTCTTTTTGGTAAGCTTAAAGTGAAAATATCTGTTCGAAAATATGACTACTCCGCGTTGACGTTGCGCCGTCGTAGGCGACTCGCACTAAAAGGAAATGCGTTCGGCAATTGATGTTAATAAAGGTGTTCTTCACAGGCTTCGCAGCGTACGCGAGCGACGACGGGGTGCAAGAAAACGGTATATTTTTATAGCTTTTTATTGCCTTTCAAATGTGCGCGACTATAAGAGAAAGGTTCAGGTGCACAAACTCCCAGACTCGTCGCGGTATTACCCTTTACGTCGAGTGCGCGCTTTTAATGATATCAAAACCCGTAATAAGCAAACGGTGCGGATTAATGTCCAATATTATAAACACATCAAAGCCTAACGCTAACGATCGACGAACGGGGGTAACGAATACGATTTACATTCGAATGAATCGCTGGTAAAACAAACGATTACAAGTGAAATATTTTTAATACGCTTTAACTACTCTGTGCTGTTTTTGTCGTCTAACTCGGGCGCAAAATAACGTTGTTGCGCGCAAAGCAAACGCAGCTGCTAATTCACATCGTTTAGCTGCCACTGTGTTGTTGCGAAAAACCATATCGTCGACTGAATGCACCGCCAAATACGTACCTATCTCGTACACAACAGACAGCCGTATACACCCTCCCATCTATCGCCAACCGATGAATAACGTTCACGCATTAATGAATCGAACACTCGGCCATACTGCACGGCTACACGTCGCGGTAAATACAACACTCGTTGCGGGCAAATTGCGAAAATAAAAATCGACGCGAGCGTTAATTAAAACCGAAGAGGAAAAAAAATGGAAAATGCTTTTCCAATATGTGGAAAAAGTTAATGAAAAATAGGGTGACCGAGTCCGTTTGAATGACAAGTAGTCGTTTATCTGATAGTAAGACATGAGCGCGACGTGACTACGTTCCGCCATCGACGCAGCGACGGGTACCGAGTCGCTGATTACTTTTCCCGTAACGGTCATCACAAAATAGTTGACCAAACACCGTGAATAATGACTATCCTGTTGAGTAAACAGTAAAATGCGTTTTCGGTCAAACATTCGCTCTTATTAAAAGCCGACCTTCTCGTACTGATAAATGGAAAAGCCCTTTTTCGAATGTAAACAGCTTTCGGATGTTATGTTGCCGTTTAAATTCCATTATTCACTTAGGCCTTCCTCCTCTCCAGCCTACTATTTTTTTCGACCTTTAGTTTTTTTCTCTCTCTTCTTTTCCTTTCACGAAAAGGGGCATCGTTCGAACGACTAATACCCACACGCGTATCGAATCGTAACGATGATTTTTCCGTACGCCTTATTTAACAATCAGTAATTCGAATCGAAAACCAAACGAGTTCATCAACGTTCAGTTCCAATAAGCTCACATAGAAGCAAAGGGATACAGCTAATATGGTCGTATTTAGATTACCATCAACGACACATAACTGCACCACTAGTTCACAACCAGACTTACTAGACGTTACCTATGTAAACAGTAAACATCGTACATAAAATTGGCGCTTGAATGGTCGAACTGAGAAATAGTTCTCACACAACGATATTCCTATTCTCCTCTTCGGTTTACTTCTTTCACATTTGATATACGTACTCAAATGTGAAAGGAACCTCGATATTGGGAAAATTGAAAAAAAAAAAAATGATTCTTCACTGGAATCCGACCAACGAGCTTTTCATCGGAAAAAATAAATAAACACCCAGTTCAACAAGCAAGGTTCGCAGGACCTGGCAATAGGATTTTTGCTACAATGCTATCAACAAATAAACTTGAATCATTACGTAATTACGGGTATTTACAAGTTTTAACCGTTATGTATACATAGTTTGTTGACTTATTAACTCGTTTGGGAAATGGTGAAGTAATTGAGCGAGAAATTCAAATTTTAATAAGTCGAGCAAATATACCTCTACTAAAACATCATATGTGTACAACTGCACAGCCGCATCGAAAGGGCCCACCCGAATAGTGAACAATAGTACAATAAATTCTTGTCATAATGGCGTAAACTCGAAGTCTCTAAGTGAAAATCTCGATTTTTCATGAATTTTTGAAATTTGATAAACTGAAAGTTTGAAAAATCAAAATTTTGAAAAAAGTACTTGAAAGTTTGCCTATCTTTTTTGCCGATAAAACGATTTTTTTCTAAGATTTCCTACCGCCTTGAATGATTTATTGAACTTTTTTTTTGCGGGAATCTCTTCTACCGCACACGACATTACTTGGCCGGGAACTGCTTATAACATTACTTCCAGCCAAGCAGGGGCACCTTGGCGACCAGCCTACATCTCGCCTAGGTTTTCCTTAAGCGGGTGTACGCCCCCACCTATGTTCCACCACATCGAAAGTCCAGCCATTGCTTCATCCATCCTTCTGGCACCATACTCCCCCTCTGATGGGTTTCAGTGCCAATTGCCATCACCGGCCTCATATGCGCCGTGTGCATATCTTCACAGTGGGCTGATACCCACCACCTCCTACTTCGGGGGGTACTATGTACCTGGGTGCTTGATTCTTGACCCTTACCTTTTCAGGGTGCGGTGGTCGCCTGCACCTTTGGGCCCTACTTCTGTCTGCGTCATCCCGCCCTACTCCAAGCCGTGAAGCAAGGTAGGGGCGGTCTGCAATCAGTTCTGTACCTCGGTCATGGGGTCCGGTGAACGTAGCCCCGCCAATTGAACCTGGTGAATGTAATATAAACACAGCAACAGTTCAAACATCAAATA
The DNA here is from genome assembly GCA_009761765.1 of Phenacoccus solenopsis. Lineage (NCBI taxonomy): Eukaryota > Metazoa > Arthropoda > Insecta > Hemiptera > Pseudococcidae > Phenacoccus > Phenacoccus solenopsis. Next base: position 16,248,614 of record CM019752.1, read on the forward strand.
ACGCTGTCTATCAGCTCATTTATGAAATTAAAACGAAGATTTTAAACAAAATAACGCGAGTACCGACGAAGTGGGCCCTTTCTCATCTGCGACATTTTTCACGTTATCTCGTCGAAAAACCTCGGAATCGAAAAAATGTCAAAATCAATTGTCGATATTTTGATCATTTTTTACAACAATGGCTATATCTCCGTTTCTTAGATCGACAAGGTGGGCCCTTTCGATATGGGCGTACACATATAATACACTCAAGTAAAAAAAGGAGGAAACTGATACTTACAACAATTATACCTTATCAAATTTACTCTTTAATGAGATTGTAAGAGTTACACCTACAGATGAAATTTTAGATAATACAATATTTGAAAAAGAAGAAAACTTTTGGTTATCTCAAACTCAATTAAATCAACTATGTCATTTGCAATCACATTTGAATAGGTCTTAATAGTTTAAAAAATCCCCACCATCAGCAATCGTCACAACGGAGCGAATATTTCCATACCCGATCGCGCTTGTATTGAAATGAATGAAATTCGGATCACCACGACCACAATATGATCATACCCATTCTTCACCGAGACTACTCCCGTATGCATTCAACACTACCACATCCTATCCACGATTACGTCAAGAAAGGTTCGGTCCATTTTTGAACATCATTGGTAAAGAAACTCACGAGTGTTAAATAATCATTATTATGTTTTAAATATTCGTAATATTCTATTAGATTGTGTGGTATAGATTTCAGGGGGTGTCTAATAAAATTGAAAAATCCGAAGAAACTGTAGCGTCGCCGCGTACTTATAATCGGCATACTTATAATCGGCCGCGTCTCGTTATTTACCGCGTCGCATATTTATATTCGGCCGCGTCATCAACTGTATCTCATCGCGCTTATTATTAAGCCTTCCTTTTTGTAATCAAAATAAAAATTATTCCGGTCTTGTACTTCTTGTCATATAGTACTCTCCCACTACAAATTGGTGACCCGCGACACTTTTTTTTTCTTTTCTCGAAGTTTCTATTCCTTAAATACCTATTAGAAATTTCGATTTTCTTTTTCTTTAAATTAACTAAAATGTCGAACGGAGACGCCGAGAATTACGTAGACGCAGTGGAAAATGTATCGATTAACCGTATTTCAGTTAAATGTACGCGTAATTCTTTCGATATGAAATTACCGGTATTCTCATTATTAAATACGCATGATTATCCAAATTCAAATGATAAAGAGTAACAAGTTCTCTTTCTACATCGATGTAAAACCGATTAGATTTGGTTTTGAACCAATCAAATCAATCCACCTGAATAAAGTTTGTGTGATTTCCCAAGTAACGAGATTATTCTCGTGGCAGTGCGTTATCCGTCGTGAACGCACGCTTATCTTCTAATTTTAGAAATTCGAAAATCGCGTTATATTAATGTTTAATTAAGTTTTCTCGCGTTTAATCGGTATATTCGGAATTGTATATTCGCTAAATGTACTTCGCGTCACTTCAGTGAGAACATTCGCGATCGGTAGCAAGTTGTGCGCTATTTTTTATTGTGTAGTGCTTAAGTGATATGGAGTTCATCTCCCAACAAATGTAACCACGTGAAGATCTCAAAAAGATAAGTAAATAGAGTAAATGTTCTATTAAGTTCAGTAGGCATCTCTCACTTTTCTTTTTCGTTTTCATGTTTATTGTCATTTTGTAATTAACAATACAGTACAAAATCCCACGTTAGTTTGTTACTATTTATTTTGTAATTTCAACTCTGCCGTCCACCCGAGAGTAAACTCTCCTTTCTAAAAAACTACCACCATACGGTGTGTAGGATAGGAGCTATGAACCTCCGAGGACGCACTTGAGTTGTGGTATATTTTTTGACCCTTCAAAGAGCCCCACCACACTGTACTTCTGCATGGTACAGTGGCTTAGCTCATATGAGATGTCACTCGATATCACAATTGAATTCTTATTAATTATAGAAAACCAAAAAACACCAAAGCATACGAAATTGGAAAGTTATCGGACCTTAATTGTGAGGAAGTCCGAAAAAAATTAAGCTTTGTTAGATGTTGATTGGATGAGGGTTTTTAGCATTGTATGACCAGGCAATCCTGTCGCATTGTAAATAATTATCTGCACTACCCCATTTATGGTTAAATTGTTAAACAATGTTCGTAATATATATAGTTCAAGTTGTTTTGTGATACTGGATGTTTCATATTTTACATACGTTGATCGATGCCGCTCAGCAGATTACACGATGGCCATTTGGAGAGCAATGGCTAACATCCTGTAGTAAATAGAGATAACATATCAAAATAGATCACGGAGTTCGTTGAATATATATGATTATTACTTTTCTGCTTTTTCATTCTGCTCCTTATACATTTTATTAGTCTATAGTGTTATGTTAGTGTTTGATGTTATTTACCAAAATGAATTTTCGCGATGTAAAAGAGGGCTTAAAACCAGGCGAGTTTAAAGCTGTAGATTGTAGGTCACGAAATGAAATGACCCGTATTTGGAGGTCATTAAATGTAGAAAAGGTGACAACATTTACGAATATAAAAAAGGGTCGAGTACCTCCAATTTTTTAAAACAAATGTTCAAAAATTTCGTAAGGATATGGCACAGAAGCCTCTAAAAAGAATTCAAATAATATCGAACTCTACGAAAACAGAATGGACTGAGAAAATAGTGTAAATATGTGCTAAAGACTTGCGATCTTTTCACGTGGTGAATGGGAGGGGTTTTCGCGAATTTACGAAATTTGCTTTAGAATGTGGAGTAGTGTTGGGTAGTGGTTATGTTAATGTTGATAAATTTTTACCAAGTGTCTAACATGTACATATGTACACACAACTAAACAGAAATTAATGCGCCACGTCGCCGAAAAGCACGCCGGCACGTAAGATCTCTATAAGTCAATTCCAATAACCATTCTAAGAATGCGTCTGCGCATGCGCGAATTGATGAGTAATCTATATCATACCTTTTTCGCGCTCTTTTTGAAGTCTGATTAATGATTATTAAATATTCCAGTTACGCACGATTATACAGAATGTTTATAATTATTTATAATTTATATGAAGATAATTATCTACGATTAATATGAGTACCAATCGAAAGTATTGCTGCGTTTGTGGCATAAAGAAGGATAACTCTACCAGTTTATTTCAGTAAGTATTGATATAAGAAAATTAGTTCAAGTTTTTCAGTCTCTATGCTAGTAATTTTGCCTAGCTTTTTCTCCCTTTATAATTTCCCTAAAGAAGAATACCTTCGAGGAAAATAGTTTGCAGCAGTTGGAATACCAGAACATTTTATTCTTAATTCATCTTTTGTCTGCCAATTAATTTTAATCCCAACAATATGATATTGTTGGCGGGGACAAAATACGAAGACTACAAAAGGAGCCATTCCGATCCCACATCAGCCTGAGCTCTTGCAGCTATCCAGCCTTGAAAAGAGAGACCCACATAGAAAGTACTTCGTATGTAAATGTACAGATGGAGGTAGGGGGTATTTTCTGTAAGTATTAAAGCAAACACATGTTTCTTCATCTTCATTTCACATTGTATAATGATTATAAAAACTTTTTCTTAGAGAGTAGTTTTCCAAGAGAAAGCACAAAAAGGGATGTGTGGTTACAACTTTGCAAACGTTCTGACGTAGAAGCCGATGAAATGATTACCCAGGCGATGATCTGTTCAAAACATTTTTCAAGTAATCATGTATTTTGTAAAGGCCAGAAATATAAGTTAAGGTTACATACAGAACCATTCCAACATGATAGTAACAACCAGAACCATTCTAATCTCCATGTTGATGGTGAATTATTCGTAATCTTTGAGAGACACCGAAGCCCTCATGCCATGAAAAGAAGTAGGGATGAAGAAGATAGCAAAATTTTAAAGGATAAAATAAAGAATATATTTCAAGCAGAGGAGTATTTTCGTAGAAGCCGATGAAATGATTACCCAGGCGATGATCTGTTCAAAACATTTTTCAAGTAATCATGTATTCTGTAAAGGCCAGAAATATAAGTTAAGGTTACATATAGAACCATTCCAACATGATAGTAACAACCAGAACCATTCTAATCTCCATGTTGATGGTGAATTATTCGTAATCTTTGAGAGACACCGAAGCCCTCATGCCATGAAAAGAAGTAGGGATGAAGAAGATAGCAAAATTTTAAAGGATAAAATAAAGAATATATTTCAAGCAGAGGAGTATTTTCGTAGAAGCCGATGAAATGATTACCCAGGCGATGATCTGTTTAAAACATTTTTCAAGTAATCATGTATTCTATAAAGGCCAGAAATATAAGTTAAGGTTATATACAGAAGCATTCCAACATGATAGTAACAACCAGAACCATTCTAATCTCCATGTTGATGGTGAATTATTCGTAATCTTTGAGAGACACCGAAGCCCTCATGCCATGAAAAGAAGTAGGGATGAAGAAGATAGCAAAATTTTAAAGGATAAAATAAAGAATATATTTCAAGCAGAGGAGTATTTTCGTAGAAGCCGATGAAATGATTAACCCAGGCGATGATCTGTTCAAAACATTTTTCAAGTAATCATGTATTCTGTAAAGGCCAGAAATATAAGTTAAGGTTACATACAGAACCATTCCAACATGATAGTAACAACCAGAACCATTCTAATCTCCATGTTGATGGTGAATTATTCGTAATCTTTGAGAGACACCGAAGCCCTCATGCCATGAAAAGAAGTAGGGATGAAGAAGATAGCAAAATTTTAAAGGATAAAATAAATAATATATTTCAAGCAGAGGAGTATTTTCGTAGAAGCCGATGAAATGATTACCCAGGCGATGATCTGTTCAAAACATTTTTCAAGTAATCATGTATACTGTAAAGGCCAGAAATATAAGTTAAGGTTATATACAGAACCATTCCAACATGATAGTAACAACCAGAACCATTCTAATCTCCATGTTGATGGTGAATTATTCGTAATCTTTGAGAGCACCGAAGCCCTCATGCCATGAAAAGAAGTAGGGATGAAGAAGATAGCAAAATTTTAAAGGATAAAATAAATAATATATTTCAAGCAGAGGAGTATTTTTGTAGAAGCCGATGAAATGATTACCCAGGCGATGATCTGTTCAAAACATTTTTCAAGTAATCATGTATTCTGTAAAGGCCAGAAATATAAGTTAAGGTTATATACAGAACCATTCCAACATGATAGTAACAACCAGAACCATTCTAATCTCCATGTTGATGGTGAATTATTCGTAATCTTTGAGAGACACCGAAGCCCTCATGCCATGAAAAGAAGTAGGGATGAAGAAGATAGCAAAATTTTAAAGGATAAAATAAATAATATATTTCAAGCAGAGGAGTATTTTCGTAGAAGCCGATGAAATGATTACCCAGGCGATGATCTGTTCAAAACATTTTTCAAGTAATCATGTATACTGTAAAGGCCAGAAATATAAGTTAAGGTTATATACAGAACCATTCCAACATGATAGTAACAACCAGAACCATTCTAATCTCCATGTTGATGGTGAATTATTCGTAATCTTTGAGAGCACCGAAGCCCTCATGCCATGAAAAGAAGTAGGGATGAAGAAGATAGCAAAATTTTAAAGGATAAAATAAATAATATATTTCAAGCAGAGGAGTATTTTTGTAGAAGCCGATGAAATGATTACCCAGGCGATGATCTGTTCAAAACATTTTTCAAGTAATCATGTATTCTGTAAAGGCCAGAAATATAAGTTAAGGTTATATACAGAACCATTCCAACATGATAGTAACAACCAGAACCATTCTAATCTCCATGTTGATGGTGAATTATTCGTAATCTTTGAGAGACACCGAAGCCCTCATGCCATGAAAAGAAGTAGGGATGAAGAAGATAGCAAAATTTTAAAGGATAAAATAAATAACATATTTCAAGCAGAGGAGTATTTTCGTAGAAGCAGATGAAATGATTACCTAGGCGATGATCTGTTCAAAACATTTTTCAAGTAATCATGTATTCTGTAAAGGCCAGAAATATAAGTTAAGGTTATATACAGAACCATTGCAACATGATAGTAACAACCAGAACCATTCTAATCTCCATGTTGATGGTGAATTATTCGTAATCTTTGAGAGACACCGAAGCCCTCATGCCATGAAAAGAAATAGGGATGAAGAAGATAGCAAAATTTTAAAGGAAAAAATAAATAATATATTTCAAGCAGAGGAGTATTTTGAAAAACATAAAAAAGAAGAAGTAATCCGTAAATACATAGCCGACGATAGTATTAAGTTATTGAAAAAAAAATGAGACAAATTTTTAAGAAGGTGGACACAACCTACTGTGAATATGTTAGGCATTTTCACAGTTCAAGAAATGAATTATAAAAGACGTTATCTTTTTTGCCAATAAAACGATTTTTTTATAAAGATTTTCTATTCTTGATGATGCCGTTGGCGACGGCGAAACGTTGCTTTTCGTTTTTGGCGAAATAAAATTTATTTACGAGATTGCGTTTTTCTGTTAAAATCTAAATTGTCGAACAATGTTTGTAATATGCATAGTTCAAGTTGTTTTGTGATACTGGGTGTTTCATATTTTACATACGTAGATCGATGCCGCTCAGCAGATTACCCGATGGCCATTTTGAAAGCAATGGCTACATCCTGTAGTAAATACAGATAACATATCAAAATAGATCACGGAGTTCGTTGAATATATGATTGATACTTAATTTAAGAAAGCAAAGAATGAACTGATCAGAGTTCAAATGGATATAGCCACACCTCTTAATTCATCATACCTAAGTGTGAACTAGAGTTCTGCACGGATATATCCGGATAATGAATATTCAAATAACGGATAACGGGTATTCTGATAAAATGATTAACAAATACGATTATAACCGTATTATATCCGTTCGTTATTCGTATTATTCATACTCACATTCAACTCAAATTTATGAATTTTCGCGATGTAAAAGAGGGCTTAAAACAAGGCGAGTTTAAGGCTGTAGATTGTAGGTCACGAAATGAACATATGATAAGTGTAGTATTGCATCAATGTTAAAAATATGAATGTAGAATTTTCTTTACAATTGGAAAAAAAATCATATTTGATATTTTGATTCGAAAAGATAATCGACAATAATCACATTTATCTCACAGTACGAACATAAGCAAAGGCGACGTGTCAGATATGCTAAATATGCATACATACATTGATTACACGTGAGCTCTGATGATTTTTTACTCGTAAATTTGTTCATTGAGTCGCATCTAAAATAGATGGAAAGTATCAAATAAATAAAAAATTTCAAAAGATCTTCGTCGAGATTCTAAAACAATATTTCAATTCATATTCGCACCATCACACAACTGTTCTTCGACTGCTTAATGGTCGTTCGCACATCAGTTCAATCTACTCTGTTCACGTTAAGAAGAGTGTGCCTTCACGCAGCAACGAAATATTAATGGGTAAAAATAACAATCGATACATTTTTTACACTGATAGCAAACTTAAATTATAGAGGAAATGACTACCAAGAACTTCTGCAGGCACGCTCGAACTTAACGATGTTATGTCTTTTTCAATGTGAACAGACTATATTTTACGTGAAATGTACGATATCATCCTGATCACCTTCCTCCGATGTGTTGGTCTTGTTGGTGGTTGCACTACTAGCTGAAATTCGCGAAGTTCTAGATATAGATCCTCTATGTGGGGCTGACAGAGTATTTTTTTGATTTGCTGGTTTAAAGGTTATAATAAGATTATAACTGTTGGCAACCATCATATCCGTAACCTGATCCAGCTTTTTCCCGGCCACTTCAATGCCATTCACTTCTAATACGTCATCATTGACCGCTAATAGACCAGTGCTTTCGGCTAAACCACCAGGGACCAGCCGCGAAATAAATATTCCGGGTACTCTAACCCAGAATGAGTAACACGGACACTGGTACCATCATGAATATAAAATCCTAGGGGCCGATCGGACCCATGTCTTAGTAATCTTACACGTCGACAAGTTTCAGGCACGATGTCGACGTCTATGATCGCAGAAACTTGTCTGAAATCTTGGGGATTGGAAATCCACAGATGGGATTTAGATTTTCCTGGGGTACCAAGTATGGTTGAAATCAAATTCTTCGGTCTCATTGAATAATAATGACCATTATCGACATTTTCCCCTTTTCTTTAGACCATAATTCTCAAAAGCGGTCTCACGGTTAAGGCTCTAGCCAGGTTGTCATTATTATTGATGGGCAGCAAATCACTGTCTTTTGGATCGGTATACGATATTATAAACCGAACGGATTTCAATTCATGCATATTTTCTAAAAACAATTTGAAATCTTCGTACGCATGAATATCATTACGACTGATAGAAAATCTTCGAAATTCCGCGTCGAATTTACTTTTTATATCAACAGTTCCCATGTTGACCATTCAATGATGTGCACACAAAATAATAATTCAAGTTTCCTAAACTAATTTCATAATTACAGTCAACTCTGAGCTGATAATATATTCAATATTTATTTCAATTTTTAAACGATTGTACTTAAAAATAAATGAAAGGTTGAAGGAATGAATCACGCAATTCTAAATGGTGTTGGAAGAGGAAACAGGGAGCGATCACCAATACATTACATACACGGGTGGCCGCCACGCCCACCCAACTGCGAGTGCCAGAGCTGACGCAGGGGTGGGCAGTGAAGAAATTAGACAAAGAGTTATTCGAAGAAAAGTACGTCCCCCCAGAGCGACGAGAAGCTACGCTGGAAGAGGCGGTAAGGGAAGTAATCGGGGCGATCCAAGCAGCCTGTGATGGATCCATGCCCCAACGAAACCCGGGGGGACGGAAGGCCAAGTATTGGTGGTTGGAGGTCATTGCCAAGTTGAGGCGCGAGTGTACAACGGCACGTAGGAGAAGCACTCGCGGCCACCAGCGGGTCGCACCCAACTCCGAACTGTACGACCAAGAGTATAAGCAGAAGAGGAAGATGCTCTGCCAGGCGATCCGCAGTGCCAAAGAAGAGGCTTGGCGTGAGCTTGTGAAAGACGTCAATCGTGACCCTTGGGGGCTGCCATACAGACTTGTAGCGGGCAAGTTGAGGAGTGGCCCACCAATCCCCGAGATTAGACGTCCTGACCGGATCCAACACACTGTCCGCACACTATTCCCGGACCAACCCTCCCTCCAGTATGAGGTCGAGGGAACTCCGGATGAAGTGCCTGCTTTTGTCACTAGCGAGCTGAAGAGGGCCATTGGAAGATTGTCTTCGAGGAAAGCGCCGGGACCGGACAACATTCCCAACAAGGTGCTGCGCGTGGTGCACGACATCGCACCACAGAGCCTTCTCCACCCCTTCCATACGTGCCTGAAGAACGGAGTCTTCTCCAAGGAGTGGAAGAGGGAAAGACTGGTGCTGCTAAGGAAAGGCGACAAACCGCTGAGCGAACCTAGCTCCTACCGCCCACTGATCATGTTAAATACAATGGGCAAGGTGTTAGAGCGGCTGCTACTACTGAACCTGATGGAGGACTGGATTGAAGAGAAAGGAGGACTCTCTCCGCGGCAGTATGGGTTCCGGAAAGGGAGAGGAACTATGGACACCGTGGGGGTTCTAGTGAGCGAAATTCGAGAGGCGCTATCCACCCGTGGAGTCCGCGTAATCGTCTCACTAGACATCCGGAACGCGTTCAACACTGCAAGGTGGGACAAGATCTTGAACGCGTTAATAGCAGAGCATGCCCCGAGGTATATCATAAGGATGGTACGCTCAATTTAGATTCTTAACATGAATGAAAGATATACTTGTTAATGCATTGTTCCATATAAAATGGTCGCAAATAAATAAGGAGTGTTATATCAGTGCTTCATGTTCTTTACCAAAATGAATTTTCGCGACGTAAAAGAGGGCTCAAAACAAGGCGAGTTTAAGGCTGTAGATTGTAGGTCACGAAGTGAAATGACCCGTATTTGGAGTTCATTAAATGTAGAAAAGGTGACAACATTTACGAATATAAGAAAGGGTCGAGTACTTTCAATTTTTTAAAACAAATGTTCAAAAATTGCGTAAGGATATGGTACAGAAGCCTCTGAAAAGAATTCAAATAATATCGAACTCTACAAAAACAGAATGGACTGAGAAAATAGTGTAAATATGTGCTAAAGACTTGCGATCTTTTCACGTGGTGAATGGGAGGGGTTTTCGCGAATTTACGAAATTTGCTTTAGAATGTGGAGTAGTGTTGGGTAGCGGTTATGTTAATGTTGATGAGTTTTTACCGCCCCCCACCTACTTTAGTGTCAAGAGCCGTCCAACGTACTGCGAATACAGGAAAATCGCCAATATTTCTTTTCACTATATAGTATATGGACCGCTCGAACTGCAGAAACGTATTCAACCAATACAACGCAACTAAATATAAGTGTCTGACATATACATATGTACACACAACTAAACAGAAATTAATGCGCCACGTCACCGAAAAGCACGCCGGCACGTAATATCTCTATAAGTTAATTCCAATAACTGTTCCAAGAATGCGTCTGCGCATGCGCGAATTGATGAGTAACCTATATCATACCTTTTTCGCGCTCTTTTTGAAGTCTGATTAGTGATTATTAAATATTCCAGTTACGCACGATTATACAGCATGCTTATAATTATTTATTCGCTCATCATAGTATGTTTAATGTCGATTGGCCCGCTTCGTAGAATACAAAGAAAATCCAATTTCAGTTTCATTAGAAAAAATATTGCGGGTAACAACATGCTGTCATATCATAGATCCATATGAAGAACATGAGCATCAGTTGCGCGAGTAAATATAGTCTAATACATAACATCATGGTCATTTCCCAGGAAGGCGCTACGAATAATTCTTTCTAAATCAAATACTGGTACTAACGAAAACAACGATATGAGACGAACGTCATGGCTGACTGACGTCACAACATGAAAGTAATTTCAGGAAAGAATCACCGTATGGTTATCAACGGCTGGTTCACTTCTACCATACCTTCATCGCATACCCAACGAGTATTCAAAAAGGGTGAAAAAACAAAACACCGAAAAGCGCGGGGCCTCGTTATCCTTTAATTGAGCATATTCATTATCATTCATACTCGCTATTTACCGACTATATCTAACGTTTCTCTAACATTTAAAAGAATCACCAACCACCAATTCATCGAGGGGTACCGAACGCTCGTTAAAGAATTCACGGTATAAACAAATCGTGAAAGCGCCATCCATACCATTAATCACCTCGTAATCAAAACCCATGAATTTGGAGACAATAACAATCATTGTATTCAATAGAAAATAATGCATTTCAATATCCTAAATTTTTGGTCCGCCATCGTCGACCAAGCGTACAGCGGTACCCACCACTTGCCACTGTATCGTATGTCACACCTCTTCCATATAATTTACTTCACACCTGACTTGGTAAATGGATATAATATTCATTAAGGTTTCTGCCGGTGACAGGCATGTTCAACCGTGTATATTGATAACGAAGCAAGGACTGGTGTTGGAAAATATATTCATTTATCACGCGTCGAACAATGATTTTTCTGCTATCGAACGCGCTTTTCGACTGCACGCCAGCATCGAAAATTATTGTTTCCTATATTCCGATCACATCATTAATATCGCGAACGTCGCGAGTCGCTCAAATTGAGTGTAAAGTCGCGGTAAAATGGGCGTTTCTTTCCCCGCGCTCTCTTCAAATTGCGTATTTTTAATGAAGTCTTAACGCTTCCATTATTCTATAATAATGACAGCGTAACTTTCAATAGTATTTAATGTTTGGATGACAAAATATCAGCACTCGCTACATCGATGCGTAAAACGATATTTATAAATTAAAACTTTTCATTTTCTCATTGGGGAATCATCATTAATCAAATTTTTAAAATTTCAGTCACTTCATTCTTTTTCATTCACACATGTAAAATCCTTTTCTGCGCAAGAATTTCATTCACTTTAACATAACCTAAGCGAACCGGAAAAAGGTTTCCATTCATACGTTCCAACATGATTAACCGAAGGAGGATATTCGCAGAAGCGCTAACGAAAGGGAAGTGCCTGAGATTACAGTAGTGTTGGACATGAAAACAGCGTAATGAAGGTGAAAATCCCAATCAACTTTTTCGTTATTCATGAAAAATTTGAGATGTTCTTGGATCGTACAATGTGATCTCTGTAATGTATTATCAGATTTAAGATGACATAGACTACACATAAATTTTTTGTTATCTGATTCGTTATTCAATTCAAGTAGAAGTTCTGAATAAAGTTCGGATCCTTGATCTCATAGAATTTTCTTGACAATTCCAAATAAGGAGTAATATTCGATTAATTTTTCGAATATATGCATTGATGATTTTTCAGGGATAGGTTTCATAGTAGAAAAATTTCCATTATAAAGCAGTTTCCAACTTTACTAACACTGAATGGATCAACGATGTCCACAGGAATTTTTTTCAAAGGCTCACTAGCAGTATAAGTAATTTGCCTAAGTGATTTTATTGTATGCGTATCTATTTTTCTTATTTGACATTCTACACATGAACGAGTGAATTGCTTAAGTTCAGTTTGCATTCAGGCCAAAAGTACCTGTTACGAATGAGTTGAAAATACATGTTTTCATATTCAGGTGACAATACATGGTTGAATACTTCAAATTGAAAACATAATTTTAACTCATTTTAATGAAAAGTTAAAATAATAAAAAATATTCATTTAAGAAGGAGAAAAAAAATTTTTAATACCTAACAATAATTTCTGATATAAAAAAATTAAGTTATTATTAAATTTTATGATTTTTTCACAATTCATTTTCATATGAAAAAACTAAAGAAATCAAAAAATATTACGATCATTTGGAGGTGGGAAATTTTGCGCTGAAAACTGCAGGAATCAACTTGGTCGCACGGTATGTTTATCTTCATCATGTAGTATAACTATTTTAAGCACCCCCACAATTTGCAGCTCTATTAAAAACTTTTTTTATTTTTTTTATTTTGAAATTGAAGAATACATTACAAAAATTCAGTGAAGAATCATTTCCATACTTCAATACTTAATAATTTCTAAATTCGAAGTCGAAAAGTTTAAATTAAATTTTAAATAGAAGTACTATCTAATTCAATGGGGGGTACTTAATTAAGATCAGCATACAGTGCATAAGTATTTACTACTACTGTTGTATAACTGTGTTGATTTTTTAATGAAATTGAACGTTAAATTGGAAATTTATTTTTACTTTCTTTCAATTCATTCAAAAATGTCCAATAATTTGTTTTATTGATTGGTGTTATATGGAAAAAAATTAAAACTCCACATAAATACATAAAAAGTTGTGAAGCATAAGGGCGTTCCACTTACAATTTGTGAAACATGAATTTGTAATTACTGACATTTTTGCACCACTTACTTTGCTATCCAGTTATTTTCAAGTTGAAAAAATATAACACTCCCCTCCTCCCATACAATTCCTCGCTATCAACTAATGACGTAACAACGCGCTCTAGCGACCAAGGAGAGCGCCTATTTACATGAACATTCTCTCAGCAAATATTGAGAGATTTTCATCTATATCCACCTGAGCAGTGGCGGTTATTCAATGTAATCGCTGTAATCGCCGATTACAGTTAGAAAAAGAAAAGAAAAAGAAAAAATTTATTTCCAAGTTGGCAGTTTTTGTTAAAAAATCCCAAGAAATTCATATCGTATAATTTTTTAATATCTCTAAAAAAAAAAAATTTCCTGCAGCAATTTCCCCTCCAAAAGCCGTTTTTTGCTTTAACTCCCCTCCAAAATCACTGAGGAAGCTAAAATCAAAATACGTTTGTCACTTGGGCTCATTTTATCATATGACACAGCAATAAAACATTTTCGACCCCTCCTGTACCCCCACCACTATTATAGGTTGTAACCCCGCCTTTCCCCCTCCAACATCATGTATGGAAGTGAATTCGGGATATAGTATACAACTTATCCACAATAACCATATGAATTCATATTAATTACATTTTTACCAACTTGAGGCTCCTCAAGCTCTACTCAAAATTTTGATAATCCGCCATTTTGAATCCATTTTGATCCAAATTCAAGAGGTCATATTGTGGTCACCAACTAACCTCACACACAAAATTTGACCTCTTTAACTTGATTTGGTGGGGAGATATGGAAGATTCAAGAAATTTCATGACTCAAAACTTCCTCAAAAAGCCGTTTTTTGATCTAACTCCTCTCAATATGCACTAGAAGCTGAAATTTGGATATGTTAGTATCCGTGACTCACTCTTTCATATGAAATCAAAAACAAAAAATTTGAGCTATTTGCCCTTCTCCAGCCCCCCTCAAAATTTGAGTGATCCGCCATTTTGAAATTTATCGAAAAAAAAAAAACTATTTTTGCGTATTTGCAAGAAGAGTTCCTCACCGAATTTTGAGCGAATTTTATCCACACCGCCTGCGCAAAGTGAGTGACACAAAAAACGCAATTTTCTCAAAAACGGTTTTTGCTAACTCGCCTCAAAATGCACTTAGGAAGCTGAAATTTAAATATGTTGGTGTCCGTGACTCACTCTTTCATATGAGATCAAAACGAAAAATTTGAGCTATTTGCCTCTTCTCCAGCCCCCCTCAAAATTTGAGTGATCCGCCATTTTGAAAGTTTTCGAAAAAACAAAAAAAATACTTCTGCGCATTTTCAAGAAGAGTTCCTCACCAAATTTTGAGCGAATTTTATGAATACTCGCCGGCGCTACGCGTGGGGGAAAAAAATATATATATATATATATATAGTGATCTATGGTCAAAGTGGCATCACTTTGCACATTCCTCAGAAGTGCATCTAATGTCACGTTAACGACACCACAATGGCGAACGGAATGTATAATTTCATAGGTTTTCTTGGAAACAAATTTTTAAAATGATGCCACTTTACCTGTAAACATCAAAAAAATGAGGCTACTACGACCGTAGACCGAAAAAAATTTTTTTGTATGAAAAATAGAATATTAGTGGTAAAGTGGCATCACCCAAATAACCACACCAGTGACGTCATGACACATAGCTGAATCGATGAGCAATGTGATGGTAAAGTGGCATCAAAAAAAAGATGCCACTTTGTAAAAAAGATGCCACTTTACCTGTAGACGACGAAAAATGATGCCACTTTATCCATAGATAAATCTATATATATATATATACCAAAAAGTTGGACATTTGCCAGATGATTACAAATGGTCTGAAACGCAAAGATTTGAAGACCCCACCCTCCCCCGACCTTCCCTTCCCAAATCAGGTAGGCTGTAATAGCTATCGTTTTGTTAAAAACTCAGCTAAAAAAAAAAAAAATACGAATCTCGAAGAAGAAAAATACTTTTTTTTCCAAATGAGCTATCTACGTTTTGAATACGAGTATCGAAATTCATCATTTTTCGTGACGAGTACTCCTTAATTTTCTTAAAAGAATTCGTAATTATATTCCGTGATGATATTCAACATAATTCAATGGTTCCGTTTTTTATCAACTTGGAATATTACGAGTACTTTGACTGATTTTCAAGGAAGTAATTCGAGTCTGGACTTGAGTATTCGTATCGGATACGTCGAAATTCATCGAATCATCGATGTGTTGAGATTTTGTTTCGAATCATTCATGTACAATCTGCGAATTGTGTAGAAGGTCAGGTTTTGAGGATAATTTTAGCTATTTCTCGAGAATACGTTTGATTTTTCAATTAAATCTCTACATCATACAGTTTAATGGAAGGGAATGTTCGATTATTTTAAATAATAGCGAGAATATTCGTATGAAAAATCGATTTTCGTGATGGATTTAGTCGAAATAATTAACATATTCCTGTACTGACGAGATCAGTTTTTTCGAAAGATGTGCTTCAAATACGAGTATTTTCGTGATTAATCGAGGAACACGGTCGTATCTGATCAGTCGAATACGAATTGTGTGTTGATTTGGAAAGCGAAAGAGTTCGTTTGTCTCCTTTGAAGTTTATATAGTCGAAATATTACAGTAAGTCTCTTTTTAAAACGATTTCATCTTTTTATCAGGAAAATTTGAAACATGCGACACATACTCCGCCAAAGAGTTCGCCGGGGAATAAGCCACCGAAGAAAAAATCGAAGGCAGACGAAGTGAGTGTATTATTTTTTTCTCTTTCGTGTAAATTTACATTTTTATTACAAATTGTTTACATGTTTCAGTTTATCGAAAAAGTCAAGGATTGCGAAAATATGAAGAAGATCGTGGGAGAGGCCAGTTCTATAATAACGCACTTGGAAGATCAAAACGTAAGTAGGGTAATTTATTCTCAATATTTATAAAAAACACTTAAGAAGTTGAATTTGGCACAAATGTAGTATTTCTTGCCATGAAATAATCATGTGAATACATATTTCTCAAATTATAACTATTTGAGGGTCCTCAAATTATCTTCAAATTTGTAAATCCGCCATTTTGGATCCATTTTGACTCAAATTTAAGTGGTTATATTCTGGTCACAAACTAATCCTACACACAAAGTTTGACCATTCTAGGCCGATTTGGTGATGAGATATGGAAGATTCATGAAATTTCCTGCAGCAATTTCCCCTCCAAAAGCCGTTTTTTGCTTTAACTCCCCTCCAAAATCACTGAGGAAGCTAAAATCAAAATACGTTTGTCACTTGGGCTCATTTTATCATATGACACAGCAATAAAAAATTTTCGACCCTCCTGTACCCCCACCACTATTTTAGGTTGTAACCCCGCCTTCCCCCTCCAACATCATGTATGGAAGTGAATTCGGGATATAGTATACAACTTATCCCCAATAACCATATGAATTCATATTAATTACATTTTTACCAACTTGAGGCTCCTCAAGCTCTACTCAAAATTTTGATAATCCGCCATTTTGAATCCATTTTGATCCAAATTCAAGAGGTCATATTGTGGTCACCAACTAACCTCACACACAAAATTTGACTTCTTTAACTTGATTTGGTGGAGAGATATGGAAGATTCAAGAAATTTCATGACTCAAAACTTCCTCAAAAAGCCGTTTTTTGATCTAACTCCTCTCAATATGCACTAGAAGCTGAAATTTGGATATGTTAGTATCCGTGACTCACTCTTTCATATGAAATCAAAAACGAAAAATTTGAGCTCTTTGCCCCTTCTCCAGCCCCCCTCAAAATTTGAGTGATCCGCCATTTTGAAATTTATCGAAAAAAAAAAAACTATTTTTGCGTATTTGCAAGAAGAGTTCCTCACCGAATTTTGAGCGAATTTTATCCACACCGCCTGCGCAAAGTGAGTGACACAAAAAACGCAATTTTCTCAAAAACAGGTTTTTGCTAACTCGCCTCAAATGCACTTAGGAAGCTGAAATTTAAATATGTTGGTGTCCGTGACTCACTCTTTCATATGAGATCAAAACGAAAAATTTGAGCTATTTCCCTCTTCTCCAGCCCCCTCAAAATTTGAGTGATCCGCCATTTTGAAAGTTTTCGAAAAAACAAAAAAAATACTTCTGCGCATTTTCAAGAAGAGTTCCTCACCAAATTTTGAGCGAATTTTATGAATACTCGCCGGCGCTACGCGTGGGGAAAAAATATATATATATAGTGATCTATGGTCAAAGTGGCATCATTTGCACATTCCTCAGAAGTGCATCTAATGTCACATTAACGACACCACAATGGCGAACGGAATGTATAATATCATAGGTTTTCTTGGAAACAAATTTTTAAAATGATGCCACTTTACCTGTAAACATCAAAAAAATGAGGCTACTACGACCGTAGACCGAAAAAAATTTTTTGTATGAAAAATAGAATATTAGTGGTAAAGTGACATCACTCAAATAACCACACCAGTGACGTCATGACACAAAGCTGAATCGATGAGCAATGTGATGGTAAAGTGGCATCAAAAAAAAGATGCCACTTTGTAAAAAAGATGCCACTTTACCTGTAGACAACGAAAAATGATGCCACTTTATCCATAGATAAATCTATATATATATATATATATATAAAGAAAGCTACAAGAAAAAAATAACAACAACAACAGGGCCAAAAAAATGTTGTTCCAATCGCCCAGCCTCTCCTAATGGACGGATTTCGACGAATTTTTTTTTAAAAAATCGCAAAAATTATGCAGATATGTCATCAAGCAAAAAAAATTGAAAATTTTAATTAGAGAGTTGAAAAAAATAATTTTTCCCTTTTTTATTGCATAAAACTTAACGCGTTCGTTACGCGTTGCCGTATTCCACTCCACGTCTTGCTTGGTTGTGGGCGTGGCGTTTGCCGTGCCGCATTAGTTCGTCAGTTACACGACACATATCATCATTCATGTTATGTTGTTCGAAGAAGTCACATCAAATAGGCAATCCGAGCGAAGCGAGGAATGCCGCGGGCTTGGGCCGCGAAGCGGCTAGGGGGCGAAGCCCCCTAGTATATATATATATATATATACCAAAAAGTTGGACATTTGCCAGATGATTACAAATGGTCTGAAACGCAAAGATTTGAAGACCTCACCCTCCCCCGACCTTCCCTTCCCAAATCAGGTAGGCTGTAATAACTATCGTTTTGTTAAAAACTCAGCTAAAAAAAAATCAGAAAAAAGATGAATTATATGTGAGAAAATAAGGCAAAAATCGTATTTGTAAATCGCCCTCAAAATGCGATTATAGAGTAAGGCTGTGTAACATGACGTTCGTGCGTGTTCGTTCAGCGTTCGGCCTGATTCGTTGTCTCGTTTGTAAACGCTCGGCCACAGTGACTACAAGCATAAATAGTAATAGAAATCAGAACGTGTGTACGAATTTTTTTTACATTAATAATTCACGCTTCTTCCTCTTCTTTTTTTTTTTTTTTTTATTTATGTAGAAAAAGGAAAAAATATTTTCTTTTTATAAATACCCAAAAAATAAAAAAATTAAAATAGAAATTCGGCTCGTCTGCGCGCATCTTATATGTCAAGTGTGGAATAAAAAATTTAAATCCAAATTTTTGTTTATTTCTCTTTTGTTTTTTATCTGGAAAAGATATTTCTATTCCATAAATGCCAAAAAAAGTGAAAACTATCACGTTTGCACGCTATATTTGTGTGAGAGTTGTGAGACAGTAATCGCTAAGAAATGACGATTATATATGCAATGGAATGCTGCAACTATACAGTACAACAATCTGTACAGGCATGGGCTGGTGACTCCGCGTTGACGTGCATGCCCAGAAGGGAGTGAGGGGAGTAGAAACTGAAAAGACAACAGACAACTCTGATCTAGTGGTTAATCCCTTTTCAACCGTATTGCATTATTTTTTTATTTATGATTTGAATATGCATGTAGCGTGCTTTACAAATTTATGTAAAACATTTTTCAATAAATAAACTAATTACCCATCCACACCTCACCTCAACTCCTATAAAAATTGATGGTCCAAATATTATGCTATTTCAAGTATGTGTATGGACATTAGTGCAAACATAACTTTTTTTAGGGAGGGGCAGGGGGCTAAACCAAGATGGAACGACTACATTTTTTTCCCACAATTCACGTTTAGTAATTGATTTTTGAAATTCTGAAGAATTTTTTTTTTGGGGGGGGGGAGGTTACTATAGCCCGTTAGCTCCCCTTGATTGCGCCTATGTATATGCAAAGCGATTACAGTTGATGGTAACACACGCGCCGCCACTGCACCTGAGTTAGGCACTTCCTATATGAATATAAATGACACAAAACGGCAAAAAGTAAAGATCCCCTCACACCTCACCGAGCTCTCCTCTCAATCAGGTGGACTGCAGCGACAATCGCTTTTAATTCAAAACGCAGTTAACATGTTAATGAAAACTCATTAGAAAAACACGTTTAATTCGTTCAAAGTCGAAGTAAGTAAATTTAGACGCGGTTCCCTCCCCACACAATGAAACAGTTACACGAGGCGGTGATTACAAAAGCGCGTCGTGTCGTCTCGAACGCGTATAACAAACGGTCGCGCCACTAAGACGACATTGACTGATACACGAAAAGGTGGCGAGCGGCGCGAACAAAAGACTCCAAAGAGGTTTCCTCGGCGTCTAATAATTTCTGGCTGATATTAATTGGAAAACATTTAATATTAGACGGTAAATTAATTACAAAGAGATGGCGGGGGCGGGTGCCCTCATACTCGTTTTCTTTTGTATAATGCGATTTGGCGTCTTTTGTGAAAATCTTCAATCACCGGTACGGTAGCGCCGAGTTTTCCGTGGGTAATTACTTAATGTATCGTTAAAATATTTGGTCGCTTAATGGATATTAAGATGGAAGTTCGCGAGGCAACTTTGTATAAAATTCGTGCACCGCGTCGCGCAACGAGGCGACGGTATTTTCGGCGTGTAAAGACACGTTTCCAACAATAGGGTTATTTCGGCGAGGTAAGTAGTTGACATTAATTAAAAGCGAAATTATTTGCGAAAATTTTCAACAGCGAAATCGAACAACAAAAGTACGTTTGTTCGGACGAGTTGTTTTGTTTACAGCGACTCGAGGCGAAAGTCTCGTATCTCGGTCATGTAGGTGAACGAGCGCACTTTCGCCCTAAACTTACCCCTTTCGTTAGTCGAGATAATGCCGCGATTCGGCGACGCTATAAATAACGATGTTCTCGAAACGTCGCGCCTACATTTAATATCCGAATGAATCGAATTTACCAAATAGATCATAACTCGAGATCGGACAAGTATAAAATGATTATTAGGTAAGCGAGTAAATCAAATCACGAGTTATACGGTCTAGAAAACGGATTCCGTTATTCGCAAATAAAAACGTCACCGAGTTTGATTTATCATCCTATGCGAACGAGTCTCCTTGCGTACGAAGGCGTAAAAAAAAATACGAACGAAAGGGTTGAGCAAAAAATTAAGTGCTCCACTATAAACGAACGATTAAAATGTTAATTCGTCTTTCTCATTTAAATTCATTCGGCCTGCTTGCGGAAACGCGCGATCCGATTTAAACGACTGTTTTCTCGTACTGTTACCCTATTCTTTTTTAATTTTGTTTGTTAAGATCGAGTTTCGCGTTAATTCGATAAACGATAGGAATTCCGAAGGGATGCTATGGAGCCCGAGGGGGACTCGATTATCTGGCTCGTATAATTTTCACCAGTCGCAGGTGAAATGGGAACAGGTCGATAGATATTTTGATTTCATAACCTCGTTCAAACAAAAAGACAAGAAAGGGAGATTAGCCGAAGTACGTTCAAGTTTACACAACGAAAGTTGCCGGAGTACCAATGCGTTGGAATTGTTATAAAGTTGTTATCCCGTTTAGTTTTATAAATTGCGTTGTTACGAGTTAACGTACAGTAGCTCTTCTAGTTGGATGAAAATTTACGAAGATGTACGAGCGAAAGGTATTTCAACTTCAATTTATTTGCTTAATGCTTCAATTACGTGTATCCTGAAGAAAACTGCGCAAAGAGAGGCGATTAAAAGCAAAATAAGAAAATTAAGTTGTTAATCTTGCTCAAAACTGACGAACGAGGAGAGCTCGAACGTTCGTTTTGTTTACTCGTAATTCGTTGCGCGCAATTAATGTTCAGAATAATGAACTAATGAAAGTACACGGAGAGCTTTCAACCATTTGGAGTGTTTTCATATCGACGACGGATCAGTTAAGTTATTACGAGGAAAAAGTTACAAAAAAAAATTTAATAAAAAATAACTCGACTAGATGATTATATCAAAAATTTCTTACGATCATACATTACTGCTAATGAGGACTGCGATAAGCGTGGTACTGTAAGGAGCAATTCTTCACGGACAATTTAAGCGAGGCGATTTTTCATCATATTTTCTGTTGTATTTGCTCTTCTGAGATTTCATTTCGAAAATTTAAATTGAATTGAAGTATTCAGACAACATTCATGTTACTACTTATCAAACCAGGAATAAACACACTCAAATTATAAATGCAGTAGCCCCCCTTACGCGCATTTTTATCACTATAGAGTTTAAAATGATTGCAAAATTTAACAGAGTACAAATAAATTGGATTTATTATTTTTTAAACACCCTTGTTTCATGAAGGGGAGAAGATGAAATTACCATTCTCAACATTAGTTGGTCGAATGGTGCATGTGAAGATTTCAGAGTAATAAAATGTTTAAATTTCAAATTTTTATTTTATTGTGAAGGAGGGAATCACAACATTCCTCAAATAATGGAAGTATTACCCTAAAATCGGGTGACTCTGAACGGTAGTACGACTTCAGACCAGTGTTGCCAACCCTCAAGATTTTTCTTGGGATTGTAAGATTTTTCACATTTCCCCATGATCTCACGAAATCTTAAGATTTTTCAATAATCTGTAAAATTATTGTACAATATTATGGAAAATTCACCAATTTCTATCAAAAATAACAGAATTTTACAGAAATTGTAGATTTTTTTTTTTTTTTTGGTATTACATCACTACGGTAGCTAAAAAAATTGACACTATCACCATTGGGTCCTTAATTTACATTTAATTATGGTAAATTTCATACCTTTTTTCTTTATTAATATTAATTTAGAAACAATTTGATTTTTTACTTGATCAAAATTTCGGTTCTTTTTTTAAATCATCATAAAGATTGCGGCTGTCCGCACCCTGAAGGTCTGCACGTAAGCGCATTAAAAAAGCTTTGAGCTTCAAAATAAAAAGAGGTGACTTGTTTTAAAGAGAAAGTTTAGTGCTTCAATACTTTCATCATTTCCTTGCTTTCTGATGTGTTAATTTACATAAAATTTTCAGATCATATTATTGATGAGGATTTGGACTCGGTAGGAGTAATGTTCATAATAAAAGATTACGGCTATCCGCACCACGGAGGTCTACACGTAAGCGCATCAAAAAAGCTTTAAGCTTTAAAATACAAAGAGGTAACTTGTTTTGAAGAGAAAGTTTAATGCTTCAATACTTTCATCATTTCCTTGCTTTCTGTTGTGTTAATTTATGTAAAATTTTCAGATCATATTACTGATGAGGATTTGGACTCGATAGGAGTAATGTTCATAATAAAAGATTGCGGCTGTCCGCACCCTGAAGGTCTGCACGTAAGCGCATTAAAAAAGCTTTGAGCTTCAAAATAAAAAGAGGTGACTTGTTTTAAAGAGAAAGTTTAGTGCTTCAATACTTTCATCATTTCCTTGCTTTCTGATGTGTTAATTTACATAAAATTTTCAGATCATATTATTGATGAGGATTTGGACTCGGTAGGAGTAATGTTCATAATAAAAGATTGCGGCTATCCGCACCACGGAGGTCTACACGTAAGCGCATTAAAAAAGCTTTAAGCTTCAAAATAAAAAGAGGTAACTTGTTTTGAAGAGAAAGTTTAATGCTTCAATACTTTCATCATTTCCTTGCTTTCTGATATGTTAATTTACGTAAAATTTTCAGATCATATTACTGATGAGGATTTGGACTCGGTAGGAGTAATGTTCATAATAAAAGATTACGGCTATCCGCACCACGGAGGTCTACACGTAAGCGCATCAAAAAAGCTTTAAGCTTTAAAATACAAAGAGGTAACTTGTTTTGAAGAGAAAGTTTAATGCTTCAATACTTTCATCATTTCCTTGCTTTCTGATGTGTTAATTTATGTAAAATTTTCAGATCATATTACTGATGAGGATTTGGACTCGATAGGAGTAATGTTCATAATAAAAGATTGCGGCTATCCGCACCACGGAGGTCTACACGTAAGCGCAATAAAAAAGCTTTAAGTTTCAAAATAAAAAGAGTTAACTTGTTTTGAAAAGAAAGTTTAATGCTTCAATACTTCCATCATTTCCTTGCTTTCTGATGTGTTAATTTATGTAAAATTTTCAGATCATACCGGGTGACTACTTGATTCGAGCACCCCAAGTGCAAAAATCTTTCTCTCATACATAGAAATTACATATTTAAATAATATTAAGAACAATAAATGGCATAAATAATATTTATTTAATGCTTAAAAGTGTTTATCAATGAAATACACAATTTTAATTTATACTTTCATTGTCAAAAATACATATATGTTTTGAATTTATTCACCTTTTAGCTAATTTTTTCGCTTGGGTGCTCGAATTAAGTAGTCACCCGGTATTACTGATGAGGATTTGGACTCGGTAGGAGTAATGTTCATAATAAAAGATTGCGGCTGTCCGCACCCCGAAGGTCTACACGTAAGCGCATTAAAAAAGCTTTAAGCTTTAAAATAAAAAGAAGTAACTTGTTTTCAAAAGAAAAGTCGGCAATTTAGGTAGCGACATCATCCCATACTAGATTAAAATTTGTAATAAAATACGTAGTCTTGCTACTATACACTGCTTTTGACGACAGTAGATTCCCGCATAGATGGCCTAAGAATTAAGTGCGTCTTTAAAACTCGATCAGGTGTGATGGTTGAGTTGGGGGATGACGTGTCGAGGTGAAAGCTCCTCGCTCACAGTGGTCTCCTAACGGCCGAACTCACCGCTATGATTCCCGAGGATCGAATGCGCCACGTACAAAATTTTGAGTCTGGTGGGTAAGGCAGCCGATACCAAGTAGGCTCAAAAGACTACCTGGCACTCGATGTTGCCAAAAAACGAGTAGTCGAGAGGACTCGGTACGTCATTGATGGGCCTGAAAACTTAGAAAATAGCGAGTAACCTCAAGTTTGGTCAGCTTAATGTGCAACGTAGTCGGATAGTGGCTTACGAGCTGTGGACTGTAATTGCACAACGGCAACTGGATATCGTTCTAGTTCACGAGCCGTATACAGTTAATGGTACCCTTCTGTTATTTCCTGTGAACACGCGAAGGGTACAGTGCACTGATGGTGGGCTTATCTGGGCTGCAATACTTATCTCTAATCCCGATGTTGATGTGGTGAGAACGATTTTTATTGATGCTCACTGTGTTTACGTCTGGTTACGATTGGGAGAGTCTGAGTTCGTTGCGGTGAGCATGTACTTTCAGTGTAGCCGACTGGTCGGGCCTTGTCCTATCTTGATAGGTGCGGACGTCAACGCGAGGTCAACTCTCTGGGGAGAAGCAGAGGCGGATTACCATTTTATTCAAACATGACTTTTTTTAATGTAAATATTATGTTTTTTTTTGGTTTGTAAATATTTTTGTATTTTTTTTTTCATTTGTAAATATTTTTGCTTTTTTTTATTTGAAACATTTTTGTATATTATATTTTTATAAATATTTTTTGTACACAGTTTTTTTTTTTTTTTTTTTTTTGTCAATATTCTCTCGCAAAGATTTTAAACGTTACCGAATCAATGGAAAACATTAATAATTTTGTTAATTCGTCGTCAATAACTATATTTTCAAAAAGCACCTCATATAGCTATTTAGCTAGATAAGAGTAGAGATATAGCTTTTCGGGTGTATTTTGGATGAAATTTTCGACTACAATCGATAGACCAAACATACGAAACCTGAAAATTCCGACTCTGATAGAGATTATAATTCACTTTCAAATAGCTACAATCGGTCATTATAAGAAAAATGTCGAACTTAAATTACCGAATTATAGATATATATACTCACATAACAAAAAAATAAAATTTACATCGAGTAAATTTTGTTCTTTTCACCGCCACCTTACTCTCAGGAACTAAGGTCCTTCCCATACAAACTTCCATAATAACACAAATACATACATCACTTCACTTCATTACTCTACCCAAAAGACAGATCACTAATATTTCTTCAACCCTAAATCCTCCTTCGCCTCCCTCATAAATACCAATTTTCCAACACGCATATATAGATATCAGTCCGATTACGTCAAAAGATAAAGAACTTAGCAAATATTAAATAACCGGAGGGAATACGTTTATATTTGCAAACCTTGTCCAGCGTATCTTTAAAAAAAAAAAGCAACTTACGAATTCGCATTCTCGAAGGAATTCAAAGAAAAAATATTATACGTTTAGATAAGGATATATTGCTTATAGGAAGACAAATGATAGGCCAATGGTCAAGAAAAGAAGAAAAAAGTACTCTATTAATCGAAGAATACCCGCTATGCAAGGGTTTACGCCGAACCGTTGAAGAATTTAAAAAAATACGCAACCATCGTAATACAGTAAAGGGCGAAGCCGTTTACGTTTAAAAGACTTTTCAAGAAGAAAAAAGGGTACTCGGATCACCGAAAATATAACCAGCATCTTTTCTCGCATATCAATACGCCGGACCATCTTTTCCTCCTTTATAAATGATGTCCCGCGAGGCGAGACGAAATGGAAACCTTTTTTTTTTTTCAACGACGAATTATAAATAAGCGAGGAATTGGTTTTCTTTACGGCTATTTTTTCCGCGTTCTTTATTCGGTTTTTCACCATTCATCATTCGATAACGCAGCCTTCGGGTCACTACTGCCGGCAACAGATGGTTGACGTCTAATTGGACGTACACGCGACGCGTAATAAAATATCAAATCATTTTTCAAATTCCAATCTTTTTGCAAAATTTTCCATCCACCAATACTCCACTTTATCACTGAAAAAAGAACATGTACAATACGTCATACTTCTTGAAATGATACACGTAACCAGCCTCATATTCCCAATCGTATGGCAAACGATACGCGAAAAGTTAAAAATGTCGTAACATTCGAGCACGTCGCGCGACCTCCTCGTTTAAATATATTTTAAAATATGATTGACAATTCCAATATATTTTCTGAAAGCTTACAAATCACAAATCCGCGTTCTCCTTTGGCGCCGTATACGAAGTAAAGAGCTCGCGCTTCACGATAAACTTGTTTAGAACGAGAACTCCATGGAAGCATTGAAAGGCATTTCAATTTCGCCGAAAAGAGAAAAAATATATATCTTTTCGCAGATGTATAAGAAATTGTGACATATCTTGACAAGCGATCAATAAATACTTTGAAAGGGTGAAAGCGAAAAAAAAATGTATAAAAGAAACGGAACAAGCTTTAATAACGCTCTTTAAAGACATCGGTATCAAATTAAACGAATTTTCACCCCACTCGAATGGCGCCACGGTGCAGAAAGCTTAGGCGTATGTAACCCGCTAAACATATAGGATTTACTCCAAGTGCAATACTAGATTAACATTTCTGACGACGTTTGGTACAGCCAAGATAACGTTGCGGTGCAGGTACCGCGACCAAAAGCGTTGGATGGGGTTTACGATGGAACATCTCGTCTTCGTTCATCGTACTACGTAGAGTATGTGCGAACTGTTTCACGGCAATTAGTTTTTATTCGACGAAATTTCCACGTAAACGCGTTCAATGCTCTGTACTTGTAACACAACACTAGATACCGATCACTTCTACCCTCACTTTTTATTTTAAAACCATCACTTATAGTGGGAGCACGCAAATAATAAAAAAAGAAAGCAGCCATGCCGCACAGAAAGCTTCGCAGTACTAGAGTCCACTGCCTATTCATAAAAGCTACTGCAGCCACGCCAATACCATGAGACTCGAAAGGATCGTTCCTACCATGCCGAAAACTACAGGAACAATTCACCCGCTGATGTCATCATCGATGATATTAGTAGATCCTATAGCTTTATGCCCCACGAATCACGACTCGAGTCTTAAAAAAAAAATTTGTTCATCCCAATGAAACCATCTTTAAATCAAATAAGATATCAAAACTTAAATTTCATTCAGAACATATCAAAAGAAATTTCACTTTCAAGATTGAATCTCGATCACTCAACCAAATGTAAAAACTTTTCTCACGAGCAAATGCGTAACACTTCAATAATAAATGACGCCGAAACTTCGACGATTGAATTACACAATAAACACTAACCCCATACCCTTTCGTCTTGACCTTTTCAACGAAACCCCGGACACCCCACACGGACCACGTCTTCAGTATTTCGCTGGATGAAAATAAAAATCGAAGAAAAATGATACAACCGTCATTAACCCCCCAGAATCAATTTTCTTTCGACGATTAAGCGGAAAACGAAGTTTCTCGCATCCCTTCGGCTCGTTGATAAACTGTCGGAAAATGTAAGATTAATCGACGAAAAACCGGATATGGTTTGCATACGGTTTAGTACGGGCAACGTTCGATCCGGCAATGACGACAATACGATTCACCGATACGGCTTTACGATTTTATCATTACAACGCTATTGTCCATCTGTCGACCTGTTTGATTGATAAGGTGACCGAAAACGCAGAACTTTTTTCACTATATTGCCCCGCTCTCGCGCACACAACGAATCAAACATCGTCGTTAATGACGTTATTAATAGGTTTTTCAAGATTATTCGTCCTTTACCGTTGTGTACTTCGAATTACCAATACTTATACGCATTTATACGAATATGTTCAATACAGGTGAGCACCTAATTAACTTGTCAAACCGCGTACTCCGCGTCGTCTCATAATCAACACACGAGACGCAATTATCTATCCCCGCGCATCCGTCTCAACCACGTTTCATACGTATTCCTAAGCACTGTGCAGGTTAATAGCTACAAAAACGAATAAATGACCCGATGTCTTAATGGTGGGCGCTTTCGTGGACTCTTAACAGAAGTGACATTTTTATCGAAGTATACATGAAACGATTAATTTATTTTTATAAAATATCATGTTCGTTTCTTTCTATATTTTATTATTATTATTTTTTTAGCTATTCACCAACTATTGAAATTAATCTATATACACTCTTTCAATATCGCATTTTGTC
The DNA here is from genome assembly GCA_009761765.1 of Phenacoccus solenopsis. Classification (NCBI taxonomy): domain Eukaryota; kingdom Metazoa; phylum Arthropoda; class Insecta; order Hemiptera; family Pseudococcidae; genus Phenacoccus; species Phenacoccus solenopsis. The sequence goes on from CM019752.1 coordinate 16,277,362, forward strand.
TACACAGCCTATATAACTGATTTCGCAGCAAAATCTCAATGTTAATCATCAACAAAAAGAGATTATTTTATTTGTATAGGAAATTTGGCACAATTAATCGAAGAGTTTTAAAAATGACTAGAATAACCGTGCTACGAAGGAACAATATGCAACCCGTGCCGCAAACGTGTTGAAGTGTTGATGATGATAGCAGCGCGTCGCGTTATTGTTCCCTCGAGTGAACCACGCGATGGAGTGTGTTGTGCGGTGGTACTGTATGGTACACTTCCATATGATTGTAATGAGAGTATGTCGTATTAAAATAATTTCAATTTCAGAATATATAAAACAATATTCAATTTTATTGAAATTTGAAAAACACATTTTTTACGATAATTGGAGACAATCTGCAAAATATAATGTTTCTGATCTTCATTGATGCCAAGTTTATTATTATATTCGTCCAATAACTGCACGCCTTTATCAGCTGCGTCATTCACCACCTTTAGCTTTTCCATTGCTTTGTTGCTGCTTGATATTTGCATTCCATGTAGATGTAGCATCGAGTAAAAAAGAATAACTTGGATCAAACTTATTAAAAAATGTTTTCGTGTTGATGAGTTTAGACAATGCAGTATTGCGTACGATCGTTTCATCAATATTTGATATTCATGTAATTTTTTCATTAAATCAAAGTCCAATTGTGCTGCTTTTTTTGCAAGGGTAGATAAAAACTAATGTTTCACGTATACATTGACATTTAAAAAAAGAAACAAATATCATAAAGCCCTTTTTTTAGTAGAAGAACCAAGCTTAAATTTACATCTAAATAAATAAATTTTCAAAGAATTAGTGGCTTTGGCCATCCAACGATTAGGATGCATAGCACCTGGAAATTGAAAATTTACATTTTGTTCTAGTACCTACAAATCAAGCTACATCTCTCGCCGAAGTCCTCAACAACCATTCAGCAATAATTTCCCTCCTCACCTTCCTCAAAAAAGCCAATCTTTTTCACCTAATCTAACCACCCTAAAATATCACGTGCCTCTGGCCTAAGCAGCAGCACACGGCACAAAACAAAAAAAAAAGCATAATTCAACGAATTCTTTAGTATCATTTCGTATAACTTTTTTCAAGTTTTTCAAAAATTCGATGAAGAGAGATTTATCTTCATTGAAAATTTTGGCTACATTTGGTTCTTTAATACCTGGTTGGAATTTTTTTTTATTGATATTTGTCCATGCATCTTGAAATCTTTTAAATAGTGAACATTAGGACCTTCTTTTATAATCTTCCGCATTTTAAACTCTGTGAAACGTTGTCCTCTTTGTTTTTCATCGATGTTGAAGCATTTTCCCCAGCAATGTCTAAAGATTGTCAAGTTCATTAATAAATTTACTCTCTTTGTTTAGTTGTGTCGACGACTTTTTAGCTGAGTTTTTAATTCTATATTGGGCGACCAGAACATTTTTGAATATTTCGTTATTCTTCGTAAAATCGTTTCAATTTTAGCACATAATTTTTTTCACTCTGAACAGGAATTCTTGCCTTTTCCTAAAACATCATAGTTTCACCAATCGTTAACGAGAGCATTATCTTGCAAATTCAATTTTACCACTCTTAAATTAAAAAATAAAACTTTCAATGCTTGTTTTTTCAGAGGTAATTTACTACCAATAATTTGAGAGGAAAAAGTATCGTTTTACCACATGAGTTTTCACGAAATGAAATGAGTATACGCTATACAAATTAGTAAACGCACGTATTTGGGCATATGCAAGTGCAACTATTAACATTCTATATCTTTTACAGAATTACCTACCAATCACATCGCATGGCTTGTCTGGGATAGCAGTGATGCGACGCGACGTGCTACTACAATTATCAATATTTCAACACGTTTGCGGCACGGGTTAATGTTGACCAATTTGGTCAAAATTTTCATGGAATTATTTTCTCATAAGAGGTAACAAGTTTATAGGGTAGCATTCAAAAAATTTCGGATTTTGAAAATA
>CM019752.1:16284625-16363043 GCA_009761765.1 Phenacoccus solenopsis
GCAGAGAAAGAAGGCGAAGCAACGCAACCAAGCTATAAAGAAAGCATAAGATCTGCCCAACAATCTAGATGAAGGCGTCGAGTCTGCAGCTTCTTGTTCGCAGTCATCGTCCGATTCAGAAAATCCACCGGCTCCACCAAGAAGGAACGCCGGACCATTAGTTGTAGCATAACAAGTCGAGGTTCCATATGTCAAAATAATAGTCAAGGTCGCCCCCTGCCGTCAGGAGGGAATGTCAAACTAGGAATGTGTGACATCAGGAGATCACATGACCCTTCCTTCCGCCGGGCTGGGCAACCATTTCGGACGTTGTCGCATTTTGTTTTTACACCTTTAAGGAGAAGCACGCTATTCATTTCTTAGCTCTAACGTTTTGCAAAACTTTGTTCATGTTTAGTGCATTTTTGTTTATTCTGATTGTCTCCGGTTCTCATTACAGTTTTCTTAAATTGAGGTATGTGTTTTTCTTTTACTTTTCTCGAGATAGCTGGAGAACTCCAGCCACTCCAACAGAATTTAGGGTAAAAAATATGATCGAATAGACAAGCTATTTTCATTTTCCAAAGCGTAGTAATTAGCTAACTTAAAAACGATAGCAATTACAGCCTACCACTACATCACCAATTCACCGAAGGTTTTATCGACCTCAAAATGTGGTAGGGGTACACATGAGGTGAAATGTTGTTCATTATGGTGTCATATGACAAAATGAGCCCAAGTGACGCACCTATTCTAATTTCAGCTTCTCAAGTACATTTGGAGGAGAGTTAGGGTAAAACCTACTTTTGTAGTGGAAATAAGAGTAGGAAATTTCATGAATCGTCCATATCTCGTCACCGAATCGATCTTGAAAGATGAAACTTCATATGTAAGATTAGTTGATGACCAGAATATAGTCTCTTAAATTTGAGTCAAAAATCAAAATCGATTCAAAATTGCGGATCTTAATAACCAGAAGGTAATTTGAGGAGCCTCAAGTAATTTCCAAAGAAATAAAATACATAGCTAATTAGAGGTATACAATATGGGTATCTCACACACACACCCCCTCCACCCCAAAAAAAAAACAACTAAGTAAACAACTACATTAAAATTAATCCCTTTCAAAACCCTGTCTGGGCTTTTTTTACGCAAATATATACGTTTAATTATTCAAGGGGGCCCTTCCAGCCTGGGGTCGTGGCTCAGTCGGCAATTGCTCATTTGCCGACCATTAGATCTGCCAATGGATGAAGGATGGTGTTGCGCAGTTTAGTTTTTATGACTTGAAAAGATTTATGAATATACGTAGTTACTTCTTCGCATAAATTTCTTCAATTTTTTCTCGTTTCTGAAAAATGGTGTACAGTAAGTCCTATATTCGAAATGCAGAATAAACGATACACGCCAAAACAACGCTGCCCGGATAATACTTTCGCGTGTTTGTTAGTCGGCCGCAGGTTTTCCACTAGATATCGAAATAACGACAATTTAAAAATAATTGAAACTCCCCAACTCGACGAGTATACGTACGCAAATCCTCCTACATACACGTAACGTATAGAAGAAAAAGATCTCTCGTATACATCAAAAGCGCGGCAACGACGATAACAACGTAAATATAATTCGGTAAAATGACAGCACCGTTATTGATACGCTAGCGAAACGTTTCGCTTCTTCAACGAAATCCCCAAAGAAATACGTTATCGATATAAACCTGTGTTTCGAGTCGCTTTACCAAATTTATATACATACCCTCGTCTTCAGCGTATATATTTTTTTCGTGCTACGTCGCCCCTCCTCCCACAATTTCCGCGTATATTTACGACAGTTACAGATTTATGTAGTTTATTCGCCGCCGCTTTCTACGATATTATGTTGACTTTTGTCCGAACTTTTGCATTTTTTAAATCGAACCGAGGTTCGTACGCCTTTGGGCTTTTGTTTGTTTTCATAGCGTATCACAGAGTGAAGTATATTCGACTAATACACGAAAAGCTTCTCGATTATGCATAACATCCGGAATCGCGGCGTCGTGTATGCCTGTATACAAATCTAGAACTACATAATATATGCGACTGGATTCGATGACTTCGCCGACATAACGAAATTCTTTGGAGGAGACAAAGGGGAGAAAACAAAACTAACAATAATTTGATTTATTATGTGAAGCAACACATAAAAAAATCCAAATTTCTATACATGAGTATTTAGGCTTGTCGAGAGGGGTAATAAAAAGACCAAAATGTCCAGGCATTGGCGAGGTGTCGAAAAAGCGCTCGAAAAGCAGAGATCCCCAAAAAATCCTGGAAATCGTACATTGAAATTCTTTCACATTCCAAATTCGTTTTTACATGGTATTGTTTCGTGTGATTTCATTTCACACGTCTTCAACCAGTACTAGCATCATCATTTTTTTTTTTCAAATTTAAATAAATAATATTCGCCACTCCCTGGAATAAAACTACACAGATCAACCCTTTTTTTTTTTTTTTCAGGGTTCCGCAATTCAGACTTTCCCGATGCGGTAAGTTTATTTTTAATGTGGGAAGCACAGTTCTTTGACGCGTCCACCTTCTCAAGGGTGTGATGGGGCATGGAGAGGACCCGAAGCAAATATTTATCTTTTCGGTTTATCATCGTACTTCGGCATCCCCCCCACCCAGCATTAACATCATTTCGTTCACATCACAATCACTATTTTATGTCATATTTACATCATATACATATACAATGCAATCGATGGTTATTGATAAAATCGAATGCGATACAATGAGTCGATTCCATGGTCCACCAATGTGGCTGAACATCTTAGTCTAAATTCAGAAAAATGTTGAGTTCGCTGGTCGACCATATAATCGGTGAATTTTTGAAAATTACATTCTTTCACAAGTCACAAACAGTTCGGGTAGAAGTATAAGAGCGTGTGTGTTATGATAATTTTCGATATTCGTAATTACAGTTTTGTTGATTTCTATAAATAAATTTACGTAAATATTTTTAAAATTTTTTGCGTTTATAAAGAAATGATTTTTTAAATGCAATTTTCTATAATGAATTTTTTTTTTTTTTAGGCGGCAGAGGAAATTGAGGTAAACCTTGGGGACGTAGTTTTGGTCCCAGCCATGGCTATAAAAAGTAGAAAAGAACTCAAATGGAAAGCGTATTTTGGCAAATTCCCCAAATTTGTTGCCGCTGTAGTTACAGATAAAATCGATGACAATATCGTTATGGTTACCGCGTTAGCCTATAATGTGAATGCCTTTGAAATTCCAAAAAATACACTAACTGTAGGCGAGGAAATTGTTAAATTTATGAGTTCACGTCAAAGTGTTTTCTACCAAAAATATAGTCAAAACAAAACCGAGAGTGAAATCAATGAAAATGAACTACTAGAAAAAATATTAGCTGTTCGAAAGGACGCATTACAAGTATGTTTTTTTTGTTTTTTTTTTTATCATTATACGTAAATTAATAAAATATTTACAGGAAAAATTTTTTAAATTATAGGAAGGCGAAACCGACGTCATTACAGAAAATGTAAATGTTACGGCCACTATAGTTGAGGATTGTACAGCTGAAACCCCTATTCCAGGACCCTCTGGTATCACTACAGATTCGGAAAGCACACCCTCAACCATTAATAAAGAACCACAACCGACTATATCTGAGGACCTAGAACGGGAAATTACGAAAGCTGATAGGTTAATCATCCTTACTCAGGAGCAGCTGAGGATACGATTGTACAGAAAATATTATTTGAGCCAAGCAGAATTTTTACAATCATGCGACGATAGATAAATTATAATTTTTAATTATCAGTTAAAAATTATAGTAAACAATAATTATAGATAATTTAGTATCATTAATTTGGCATGAAATGAAATATTGAAGGAAATAATGTATTTTAATAAATGAAAAATTTAATTCGAAACCCCTCTCATACTTTCTCTTAACGACGATATCCTTATTTTTAAAGATTATTCCTAACGAGTACTTCATATATTTCCAATTCCTTTTTCCTTGTCTTCATTTTTCATTGTTTTGATTATACTCGATCTAACTTAAGCTTACGAAAGCAGAACCCACTTATCAACGTTGCCTTTCTCACATACACACCTTTTCAAAACACTAGGACACCTCTAATCGTGAACTTTTCATAAAATCGCTTTATCCTCCCGAAATAACCTCATCCACCGGCCCAAACGTTTGCCTCGGTTAACAATTAATACTGTAGGCGTATTCGGTCGTACCGCCGTCGAGTTAATTTTAATGGCTCTCCAAGTCCGATAATGAGCGACTATATTTCTTCTTTGTTCTGGAAAACGCGAGACTTCGACGTCGACCGCCTATAATGGAAGTAGACGTGTGGCGCACGTGTGATGTATGGCTAACCAAACAGTTTTAAAAGTACATCGTCGCCCCTCTCCCGCAGGAAGCCGGGCGCAATTTATAAATGTACGACATCGGAAATAACACGACAAGAACTCGGTAAAATTAATAGTCGGTGCTTCTTTTTCTCGCCTCCGCAGTCGAGAGGGTTTGCCGCCGTTCCATATACGCCCTTTTATCTCTTTTTCAAATCTATAATCATCGAAAAACGCGAAACCCGGTGACGACCGGTAATTCTGTCTTGCATTGTATTCGCCGTCACCACCGCTCTATCCGTTCCGCGTTGTTTTCATGTTTTCTTTATACTCGAGCAGTCGTCGTTATCGCTACTGCTGTTGATGAAATAATTCTGCCATGATGTAAGCGAAATTTTCGACGTAATCGAGATGCATTTTCCCAAAATGAAATATACCCCAGAAAAATCTATTTACGCTTGACCCATCACGCATCGTCGCATCGGTGATTAAGTCGTGGTATTCTAATTTCACACTAGAATCACTCCCTAATAAGACATCTTGAGGCATGTATCATTGTGTTGAAAACAACGAAGAAGCTTAGTTAGCCGAAAAATTCCGTAAATAGAGGAGTGGGTGCAGTATGATGTTCAATTTTTTCTCGCAATTTTCCTTACAATATGATTTTCATTTGAGTTTTTAATTAATTAAATTACTCGCGTTAAGATTGGTCATCTCCCAGGCAGGCACCTTCGAGTAATTCTTTCTCCTCCTCGTCGAAAAAGTTCATTAAAGCTAAATTTATCAAAGTTTCTCTACGATTTACATGGTTATCGGAAGTCCATCAATGCTGTCGATATTTGCACCCATCATTTTGTATATCAGCTTCGTCTTTTCTCTCAATTTCTGCAATTGCTCAGCTAAAAAAATCACCCATCGACGTAATTTCTGACCAATGTATTTCAGGTTGTTGTTCGTAGTTCACTCATTCCAAATTGAAGAGGCCCTATAGTGAAGTCGATATCCTCATTCAGCATTGGTATCTCTCCATATATTAAAATCAAAATGAAATCGGTTTTGAGATGCGCGCGCATCCTTATTTTGAATAGCAGGTATAAAAGTATATAAAGAATAGGAGGTATACAAAGGGAAAAAAGGTGATAAATTCTAATAAAAGCTTTGCACATGGGCAAGAACAAGGGTAAAGTTGTAAAATTGTTTAAAATTGCAGGTATACAAAGGTATAAAGGGGCGAGCCCATTCTGAAAGGAAGAACTCTTGGTGGAGGTAACAAGTAAGAATAAATTGGTTTGCGCAGTTTGGAATGTTGCAGTACTTGCCTGTTAAAATAACTTTTTTTTCTTTATTAAATTTTTATTGCAAGCCTCGAAGGGGCGAGGAGGCACTAGTTACTTTTTATTTTAGAAGGATCAAATGTATAAGTCTTAGAGTGACCTGGAATTTCGTGATGTTACAACTTATATCGGTTGACTTCAGTAATAAAAATGTTCTTACATAAAATTACATTAGAAAATATTTACTATGGCGAAACCCTTTGATGATTCGTCAAAAGACCGACAAGCCGATGGGTTATTTTGTCGTTCATTTTTTTGAGACCGACCAACGCACGTGCATAATTCGTATCCCACCAACATATAGTTTTATGGTAATAATGTGAAAGCATAGAATTTCTCTAGCAGTTTTACGAATTACATAGCAACATGGTGCAAGTTAAAGTTTCGAAAACAAAAACATCACTAAGTCAATCACTCAGTAACCAAGAACATTTCGATTTAGTAAGTTATATAGAACGAAGAAACGCTAAAAAAAAATCAATCCATAAATGAACCAAAACCGAACCAATTCATCACACATAATCGATACGTACACGCAGACAAACAACTCCTAGTCATCAATCACTACATAACCAATAAGCCAATTGATAACTAGCTCAAATCAAACACCCTTTTAACACCATCCGTACTTCACCGGCACCCGAAAAAAAAAAACACACACAATTTACACTCTTGTTATTTTTTAATTCATAACCGAAACCCGCGACGCCACCCTGGTAAAGGGTTACCCGTCGCTCAAACGTTAAATACCCGTTTCACGCGTTATTACCAAACCTAATATTATCCTAATTCTCGACGGGAGCTCGCCTCCTCGAATTTTTCGTATTTTTAAGGTGTTATAAAATATTACGCGACGAGTACCAGCGTATGGTTTATGTTTTCAAAGAATACACGATAAGGGAAGTTTATTTGGTTTTTAACCCCCTACGGATAGCGCGAACATGTATCATCCATTTGTCGTCGATGATTTCGAATCATTCTTACAACGCTGACCCCAACCTACGACCGTAATATTCTCTTATATACACGCGACTTTGGTAAATATACCGCACAAAGTTCGTCGTGCACTCGCTGTCGGCTTTTAAATTTACTTAACTGAATCAAAAAATGCGCCTTCTTTCCCCATCAGCTTCGTTTACTTAAAAAAAAAAAGAAAAAAAAAAAGGCGAATGTTTCACCGAATTATTGGAAGTTAATTCGCGTTAAATTACTTTTTTTCGAATTCTTTTTTCTTCTTATTTACCAAAGTAATGCATTCAGAAGAAACGCAACGAAATCTAAAGTTCAACTTCAAAGTTACTTTTTGTTGACACTCCTCAGTTAACGCGCATTAAAAGAAAGAAAGAAAAAAAAAAGAAAACCCTTCAAACTGGCATCTCGGTGATTCCGAAATAAAAAATTTCCTATGCGTAAGTCTCGTAGATACATCAACTGTGAATAAATTTAAGAAGTGATTAGAGGGAAAAGAATGACCCTAAAAAATATATATAATAAATAAAATAACATTTTCTCGCATTGTGAATGAAATTCATAATGTATTGCCATTTCTTCAAAATTACTTATAGTTCACAAGCCTTCAAAAATTATGCGGAATTCATGATAGTTTAGTCTTGAAACATTTTTTGATCCGATACGATTCAACCATAATAACAGGTAAAAATGTTTTTTGGGTGCACGGAGGTTAGTAACTTTGGTTAACGTTGCCCCATAGTAAATAATATTCACAATATGGAAACATCATACATAAATTTTTTTTTAATACATATTCAAATGAGATTTCAAGGTTTCATCATTCAAAATCGTTGATTCTAACTAAATACGTTGAGAAATTGAGTGCAATTTATAACTGATAATTAGCGTATTTACATGTGAAAAATGATGAAAAATTTAGCTGGAAAATTCAACTCTTTTTCTTTAATAGAATAATTGACTATATAATCTGTAGCTAAAGATTCAGAAGAATGATTAGAAAATTTACTCAACTTAATAATTAATCAGAAAATTAAACTTTTTCAAGTGAATGAATTGATGACATTTTCACCTGAATTTATTTACGTTAGTTTAGGTTGCGAATTGTTTTTTTTTCAAGTAAAACATTTCCTTACATTCACATACGATCAAAACAATGCCAACGCCATCAGGTGCCTTGTTGTTTTCTTGCAAATCCAGCACCGATGCAGAAAAAGTGGCCATTGCAGTTGCGGCTACGCCTGGTCTCATAGTGAGGCATGAGCTTGAAGGACGAAGAAATTTGCCTATTGCCCGACTCCACCACGTACCAGAGGGCACAACAGTTGAAGATCTACAACAAGACCTACAGAAAAGCTTTAATGAAGAGGCACAACACATCGAGTTTCGCCAATACTACAATAAGGAAAAGCATGGCTTGGTAGCATTCCTCCATGTTTCACCTAGATTGTATAAGGAACTGTCTATCAAGAGAACCCTACAGATTAGTGGACAAACTGTACTATAGACTGCAGCGTCCTCGGTTTAGTCTTTATACATTATTCGATTCGATGCGATCCAACCATAACAATACGTAAAAATTGATTCTAAAAAAATGCTTCTTTGGACTCACGGAAGTTAGTACCTTTGGTTAACGTTGCCACATAGAACGTTCAATTTTTTTTAATAACCCCGCACATAGTCCAGTCAAATTAGGTTTATAACCAGGACAAATTGGGGGCCAAAATTTTTTTGCGGAATCTTATAGCCAATAGTGTCCATAATTACTCCTAACTTTTCCCCAAAAATCCCCCCTGTTGCTTCTCCCCTAAAATCCACATTTGTACCCCAAACCAGTTTTTTGCCCATAACACGCATCCTAATCTAGATACAGAAAAAAAGTCGACTTAAAAAATGAAATTGATCGAATTTCCAATAACAAATATCATTACACATTTTTTGCCCAATTCTATAGATTGGGCGAAAAAACGCCCTTGAAACGCGCCACTTTCATAGCACTTCGGGCCATAGCGCGACGTTTGATATACCTTACCACGTTACGCTAATGTTTCATGTTCTTATCGTGCAAATGACTACTGGCGTGGTAAAAATCTTGGTTTTTCTAGAAAATTGATCTATTTGTAGTATAGTTAGGAGTAGTATCGAATATAATGCAAAACAATATGGAAAAAATACGGATTTTTCATATATTAGAAATAGTTTGAAAGCCACTGATTATTTGAAAAATGGGTAAATGATTATTTTTCTGAAGTTCAGAAAGCAAAATATAATCATATGAAGTACATCCACCCAGCACGCACGTGTGGAACGTGAACGCTCGATTCCTACACAATACTAAGCTCTGGTTGCGTTCTATTTTAACACTCTGAGAAATAATTCTTCAGCTTCGAAAAATATGGCGTAAAATTAGGTCACATTTTTTTCATTTTCTAACCTTAACTTTGAGTAGGAGTAGACTCTTATTTTTTACCATGTCATGGTACCCTTATCCGTCATAGCATTGCCAAGCATACACTAAGGAGAAAATAATTTACAACATACATTGCTAACAGTGGGGCGCCTGTAGCGACCAAAAACCGATTCCAAGCGTCTCGTTTTCGCACTATTTACGTGTTTAAAGAAGCTAAATATACGAATCGTACGTTTTGTGTAACATTTCAACTTTATAATGGCAACATACTATAACATAATATATTAATTTCTTTCCCTTTATAGATATAAATGAAATTGAACAGGTAGAACTGAAGTTTCCGCAACCTGCCCAATGAAGAATAAATTTTTAATTTTTAATTTATAGTAAAAAAACATTTATATACATATATATGTACATATAATATTTAATTAAAATAATATTAAAAAATAAAAGAGGAGGTGAACGTAGAGGCCAAGGCAGACACAAAAAATTTGAAAATTGTTGAAGACAAATTTTTTTGAACATTTTTCGACGTATCATAAAATTTTCAAACTTTGGCCTAATTATTCAGGGTATAAATACGTATTAACTTGAAAGACTTGAATTTTTTGGGTATACATTTGAGGTTATTTTACAACTATCGACCGCTGTACCTGATCAATTTTCGAGAAAAACCAAAATTTGTTCACTTCAGTAGTCATTTGCGCGATGAAAACATAAAACATTAACGAAATGCTGTGAAGTATATCAAACGAATTGTATCAACTTGAGCAAAAATGTGTAATATTATTTTTCGTTAGAAATTTATTCAGCTTCATTTTTTCACTCGACTTTTTTTCTGTATCTTAGAACGTGTGTTATTGGCAAAAAACAAGTTTTGAGGCCACAAATTTGGATTTTGGGGGAGAAGCAACGATGCGATTTTTGGGGAAAAGTTGGGTGTTATTACGGACGCTATTAGCTACAAATTTCCACAGAAAAACATTCATTCATTTCCATCCATCTCTTTATCCTTCAATTAAACAGTTTACCACTCGATCTGATCATTTATTCTTCCATTACTTATACCTATATACAACTTTTTCATTTCCAGAGCATTCAACAAAGGCGATGAAATACTGGATGACTACTATGGCCATGGCCACATGTATATTGGAACTCTTAAGTAAAATCTGCGTAGATACTTTTACGCTTATTATTTACTAAGATCTTTGTCTACAGTTCTATTTTTCACGTTTCTTTGTTTACAGGTGCTTCAGTACAGAAACGGACTATATAAAATTAGATACAATGAGATGGGCAAGATGTATTACAGGTGGAGGAAGGCGTTTGTTTTAAAGAAGTTTGAAGAGGAAACCCTTCCACGGAGGGTGACGGATTACAGTTCCAAAAATTCACACTTTTTTTTCAATTCTTAAAAACTGAATATCGATTTTTCAAGTAATTTCACATTTTTTTGAATTTAAAATCAAATTTATTTAAATCACTAAAAATACAAGAAGCAATATGCTGAATTATCAAAAATTCTATTTCACTCTCCTCAATCTTAAAAGCAGATTTTGTGAAAAGTGCAAAATTATTGAGCTTTTACGTTGCCTACACCCTAATAATCATGGAGGAAAGGTTATAAAAATGAAGAAATTATGAGGCAACATAATAAATAAAGAAACAAATTAATCCAACTCGTGAACAATATCGACCAAGGAGACACTGCAAATATCGAGGAATTACATAGTAAGAATAGATAAAATCAAAAACAAACTCAAGCAGTTCCAATATACAATCTTCGCAACAGGACTAAATGGGAATGGGCTGGCCACATAGTAGGGATGGGTACAACGCATCGATATTTCAAGGTACCTATAGTTTTCAGGAAATGTGCTGTATATTAAAGGTTCGTTTACTTTTATTGCGTAAATTTGAATTTTCCTCAGATTCAGAATAACTATTACCAAATTTTAGGAACTGTTACTGCACTTAAAATAGTGTTTCTTTCAGTGCAAGTTCAGGTTTCCAGATGTGGTGCGAATAGCAGCTTTCAAATAAGAAGTGAAAGGTGGGGAAATAGAATATTAAATTGATATGTAGTGGGGAAAGAAGGCCAGGTCGATAGAAGATGAAATGGAGGGACGATTTTATCACATTCCTCAACTACAGGCTGGATAGAACGAAATGGCTTTGGCTGAAAAATTCTCCTGCTCCTCGAGGTAAACAAGGGTTTTTCTCTAATCCTGTTCACTTCGGTAATGTACATTTATGGCTACTACATTTTATGTAACTGTTATTAGGATTAAATGAAATAAAATTAAAATTTTAATCAAAAGAAGAATATTTCGATACATTCTCAAGAAAGGTTCAGAAGAGACTACGATTTTTCACACCGAAAACAAGAAAATGCTTCAAGCAAATTCAAACATGTATCTTCGCCAAATACAAGTTCAAAATCATGAACAATCAATTTCAACCAAAAAAAAAATTGTAGGGAGAGGAAGGGTGTGTGAAATTTTCAAGACCTTCATGAATGGGACTTCTCCAAATTCTTCATCATATAGAAGGCGATACCTTAGCAAGAATTTTACATTTGTATATATTGTATTATATTTCTAAACCATTAATGCACCCACTTCTCCAGTTCATACACTTGGCATATAATAAAACGTACACATAGAAAAGACAAGATGATAATGTATTACGATACATAGGCTAATTTATTAAATTACACGCGGTAGAAAAAAAAAGCTATTTGAATTACAATAGAACAAATACTACATGTCCGGTCGACGTGTATTTAATTCATCCGTCTTCTCACTGTATAACGTACTGACTCTCCCATGAGGATTACTCGCGTTCTTAAATAGAAACTTGTGAAGTTCTAAGACGCGGGAAGCCTTTTACTCGGTAATGCGTCTGCGGTTACCATACGCAATGTGTATAGTGTATACATAGGCTCGTTTATGTATAACAACAGGCATTGATACGGTTCGTGAGCTTTTGATTACGGTAGAAAAAACAACATTAAATGGCTTCGGATAGGTGAAAACATTGGCTGGCGTTTAGCCTTTGAGGCTTCGAAAATATTTCTATTGTACGGGAGAGAAAAAAAATCGTTTTGGATTTGTAAGTGTTCAATAGCGGCGCGACATTTTGAGTAATGCGAGTTTTCACGCCGAACATAGTTTTTAATTCGATATAAAATGGAGTCTTATTAGATGTCGTTTTGTGATCGATTCAAATGAAATTTTTCTTCTAAAGCATTTATACATCGGTAAGGGATATACCGCAGGTATTTATGTAAAAATGCCACCGAGTTAGCCGACGTTTCAAGGATGAAGTGAATGAAAATCGCTCCTTTCTCCAAGTCTGGTATTTATTTATCAATTTGTATAGCTAAGGTTGGGAGCTTAGGGCATCGACAGCGTTCTCTACGACGTAGGAAATATATCCCACTTCATGTATTTGGAGAAAATCTCAAGAGTATTGGAGTAAACTATTCTAGTAGACTGTGATTATATTTGGGGATTTATTATTATTTTTTTCGGGAAGTACACGTCGGACGATGCGAATAAAAGTACGACTGGAAAGAAGGGACGAGACAGATTTTTATCTCATCTATTATATAATTCGAAGACGTATCAAGTGTCCGAACAGCGAAGCGTACGAAGAAGGAGGATTATCGGGCATCGTTATTTTGCCTTTGGGAGAGTGTTTTCTTTTCATTTATCGAACGTTAGCGTGTATAGCCGATCGCAACGAGACGCGGTGCCTTTTGTGGATTATGACAATAAATAATTGTTATTTAATGATATAAAGGGATTGCGCGTACTCGTAGATATATGGTGGTGACCAGCGATGGTTGTTTATTCGATTTATTATTACGAATTGCTTTTCATATTCTTATATAACGCGCGACAGCGTAAATGAACTACGATTTAAAGTCGCCATTTACTGGGTACCCGTAAAATATATTTGATACATTCAAAACGTAGTAAATTGCGTTTTTACAACGCCAAAAAAATTCAAGATGTTCGGACGAGGCAGAATTTTAAATTCAAATTACATTTTGATCGAATTTAAACCACGCACCCTTTGACGTAACGCTTGAAAGCTTCGAAAGCTCCCTTCTCGAGTTTCAGCTTTCATTGGCTTTTGTTCGACATTGATTGTTCGAGTGTAAAATTGAACTTTTCTTCGACACCCGAGTATCTCGTTGACCGATGTATTTAACGGTTGTGAGGTTTCGAATTGTGTAAATTCGTCGTATACCTATTTTCTCGCAGTCCTTTTTCGCTTTGCTCTTTTTCCCTTTTTTTTTTTTTTTTGCTCGCTCCTCTTTCTTACTTTCGACAGACTTCATTTTTCTCAGGCGTTGTATATCTAATTGGATTTCGGAATGGTGTAGAAATTCGAACTGCACGGAAGTAATTCTTTTTCTAGCTGAGTGAGTTTGATCGTGTTTGCCTGCATGAGGATAGCGTGTGAAGGATTTAAATTTTTACCATATTACATTTCGACAATGTACATCAGAAATTTTTTCAACTTCGAATATTAAGATGTTAATTTTTATTTGAACAGCTTTCTCATGGTCATACATAGCAGAAGCTGCGTGAAATTGATTATTTCTTCCAAATCCTATAAGGAACTCATTTATTAATTTAATAAAAATGAGAACATCGAAGAAATCACGAAAGCCAATTGAAAATTTCAAGTGGATAATGAATACATATTGAAGAACGTATAATAATGAGTAAGTTCAAAATGGAAGCAAACGTATAATTTTGAAGTTTAGATAATTTCCAGCCCCAAACAAAGTTAAAATGATTCTACATTTTGAAATATAATATGGGGTGAAAAAATAAAATCTTATATAGCTAGTGTAATGGATAAAATTTAAATTTTAATTGAAATTTTTATGAATAAAAAAAAGGTAATTATATATATATATATATACGTAAATCTATCAAGGTGAGATCCGATTAAAAACTGGGCAACCTGAGATCCGACTCAAAATTTACAAATTATGGAATATATAGGAAGGGTAATTGCTTATTTATAGCATCTGATACATAACCACCATAGAGGGGTAACAAATTCTTAAAATAAATTATTTGAGAAGTTTTGAACAAGGTGAGATCCGTAAGTAAAGTATGGAAAGCTGAGATCTTATACACATATACAACCATTTTTGACGATAACGTTTCGACAAGTCGAGATCCAGCAACGTTGCCATAAATATTGTATGCTAATTTCGTGTATTTTTTTTATTTTATTCAAATGTACTTTATTTGAGACAAATGTTCATGTGGACAGTAGGCTAGCAAGTATTTACGTATTAAATATCTATTTTTTTTTCTATTTTTTGAGCGATTATTGCATTTTGATGAACATGTGAAAAATTTTTATGCGTTCATTGTGAGAAGTGAATTTCGATGCAGCCTACTTTTGTAAAATTGAATAAACTATACATGTATAAAACATGGATTTGATGAAAGACGTAGGGAGGAAAGTGGAGAAGTGCACAGAAAGTGATTTACATGAATTTTGCTAAAAATACGGTTAGAGCCATTTTATGGAGTTTCTCAAATATCATTTTTTTTAATAACCTCAAAATAATGGTTCACAAATTTTGAGAGGAGCTGGAGAGAGGGCAAATTCCTTAAAATTTTCGTTTTTTTTCATACGAAAAAGTAAGTTGCGAACTTTAACATATCCAAATTTCAGCCTCTTAAGTACATTTTGAGGGGATTTAGGGCAAAAAACAGCTTTTTGAGGAAGTTTTGAGTTATGAAATTTCTTTAATATTTCATATTATCTCCTCATCAAATCAACCAAAAAGTTCAAATATTGTGTGTGGAGTTAGTTTGGCACTATGACCTTTTGAATTAGGGTCAAAATCAATCCAGAATGGCGGATTATCAAAATTTGAATAGAGCTTAAGGAGTCTCAAAAAACGAGGATTTGAAAAATATGAATTTGAATGATTAATAACGATGAGAAGTATGCTGTATGCTAATTTCACATGTGATTTTGAAGCGGAATGAGGAGGGTGGTTGTCCTCAACATTTTGTGGGAGTAAACGAAAAAACGAAAATAAACGGCTTTTGGAGGGGAAATCACAATGTGATATTTCATGAATCTCGCATATTTCCTCATCAAATTAACCTAGAAGGGTCAATCCTTGTGTGTAGATTTGATTGGTGTCAAAATATGAGCCCCTTGAATTTAAGTTGAAATCGATTGTAAATGGATCCCAAATAGCGTATGTCCAAAATTGAGTCAAGCTTGAGAAGCTTTAAGCAACTGAAAAGTATGAACTTTTCCAATTTTGGAGGACAAAAAATTCTACATATTTCAGATTAAACTTCTCGGTGTTTTTAGTACGGATAAGGGGTGATGAATATGGGCTATAAGTTTGAGAAGTTCACTTGACAATATTACCTCCAAATATAATCAAGCCCCGATTAAAAAGTGAGCTCCAGTGATGCGGCATGGCTGCTCACTTTTTTTTCATTTTCAAATAATCTAAGACAGTAGGAAGAGGTTCTCTGATTCAGATATTGAAGTTATATAGAAATGGAATTCACACCTCAATTTTTTTTTTTGGTCAAGTAGGTGTATCAAAATGAAATATATAATAAAATTTTGATTTTTCTGAAAAGAATTCTATGTGAAGTTATCGAAAAAAATATAACAAATCAGCTACCTAAACAACCCAACAACAATAGAAAACCTGTTTAAATTCCTTAAAGCTACCAACCTCCTATCCAAAATCTAAACACCGCCTCTGGCCTTCGTTGCAGAATACGGCAAGTTAATGGAAAAAAGTAAAGTAAAGTTTTTAAAATAAAATAATTAAAAAATAAAACACAAAAGTTAAACTTTGTTCGTAAAGTAAATTCTTTAAAATTTGTATAGCATGGCAGTTTTCCCAGAATTATAATTCTATACATTTTTGCAAATTTTGAGGAAATACCTCTCTCCCCTCAGGGAATAAATGGGCATTTTAGAACAATTGCAGCTTTTATTTCAGGATTTATAGCGTAAATTATGTCAAGAAAAACAGCTAATAGTGAGTAATTTTTGAGACTTTAGAAAAGCATAAATACAAATGGGAAAACTTCAAGCTCCGCTCGACACGTGTTAATATTATTCTTAAGTTATGAAATTTTTAAAGGTTTATTTTGAGTCCAAAATGAATAACTTGAGGGGGAGTGAGCATGAAAATTCGACATCTTGAAATATGGTGCTACCTTAAGGGACAGTATAAATGTGTATTCGCTTTATGTATTTAAAACTTGATATTTAATTTTTTTCTTGTTTTTCTCCCTGGTTGTTAATTTTTTCCGGCAAAGTGAGCACGTGCTCTCGCAAATAATAACAGTTTTTAATTTTAAAGCTTTCGACACAAAAAAACTTTATTTTTAAATATCGATACATAACGCGTTTTCGGCAAACAGACCTTTTCAGTGCAATAATACAGTATCGATATTTAAAAATAAAGTGTTTTTGTGTCAAAAGTTTTTAAAATTAAATACGTAAAACAACACTGAAGAAAAACTTTTTTTCTTGAAAATAACAATTTTATGTGAATTTTAGCCATTCAAGAAGATTCGTTTTTTTTTTGCATCTAATTTTTTTATTCATAAGCTTGATTTTTCTACAATTTCTTCTTGTTTTTTTTTTTTTCGAAAAATGATGATTTTTAGCATTAACCTCAAGGTTTGACATTTTTCTCGAATCTCATTTTATTTTTAGTTTTCTTAGAGATTACCTCAAAATTTGAAATATCCTGAATTTTGCTTCTCTTTTTCCTTTAGATTCAGCTTAAAGTTCGCGTTTTTTTTTCGAATCTCAATTTATTTTTAGTTTTTCAAAGATTACCTTCAAGTTTAAAGACTTTCTGATTTTTTTTTCCATGAAGTCAGCTGGAAGTTCAAAATTTTTCTCGAATCTTGTTTTATTTTTATATTTAAAGTGCTTATTTTGTCAAAGTGTCTTAACAACATAAATAATTTTTACAAAATGATTTAAAATTTATTTTAAAGTATTTTACAGTTGGTAAACGGACTCTTGTTTCACACGATTATTTTCTCGTTGCTAACTGGAAGAGTTATCTTTAAGTAATTTAAGGTAGTGCAAAATAGACCTGTTTTTGATTTCATAACAAACACTTAATTTGATTTTATTTCAAAACGTCTTGCTGCCTAAAGTATAACGTATTCGTGATTCAATACCGAATATAAGGAACGGAAAGATGAGATCCGCGTTGTTGCCGAATGCGCGGATCTCATCTGTTTCGAAACGTAACACTTAGATATACTCTGGTAGAGCGCTCTCTGCAAAACAAACGTCGAACTGACTTCGTATATGTTGGCCGAAAAAGTGGAAAGATGAGATCCGGGCAAAAATTGGGCAATGCATTCCTGATGGTATCCTGATGTCAAAAAACTCGATATACACGCTAAGAAAGGTGAGATCCGAAATCGGATCTCACCTTTCCAAAACGGAGCTCACCTTTCCACGAAATGTATATTTTGGATCTCACCTTTCGGAAATATAAATCTATTAATATACGATACTGCGTAATTGTTAGACGATCCTCTTTTGCGTATGCAACGATAAATTTTCATACTGTTCCCCAACTCATATCCGAAGTTTGCTGTGAACCTGAATTTCTAAACACGAATACTAACGATACGAAACTAAATTTTGAGGTAACTGTCACAATCAAACCGACCAAGCATCACCTTATAAAATGTTCATAACATTTGTTACGAATAATAACTTTAAAATCTCCGAAATTGAAGAACGTGAAAAACAAATGAACATTTCGTTTCATCTACACGCGTACACAACATCGCACAACCACACATGTTTAAATTTTTAAAGCAAATTGAAACAAAAATTGAATAATAAATGCAAAAAAATATAAATAAAATAAATACAATCAAAACACGACCATTGTTATGGATAAATTCGCACAAGCATTCGTATTAAAAGAAAAAGAGAAAAAAAAATTTTAAACATTCATGATTTTATCATAGATATACTTTCGAAAAAGGTAGAGAACGAACTAACCATCAAAAACCTAAAAACCTGATCCACATTTAATTTCGCTATCTACTATGCCTTATCGCGATCGTTTCAATGGCCACGTTAGAAGGGGACAACAAAGCGACATCGCAGAAAATTGGAAAAACCCCTTCTAGCCCAGTAAATACCACATAGACTGGCAACAACACGAATTTACGCGTTACACTAGACATCTTACAATCATGCATACAGAAGAACCTGAGGTTAAAGAATGCTTAGACATACATAAAAATTCTCAAGTTAAAAGAGAAACATTTGAGGTTTTAATGAAGCCAGGAAGAATCAAATTAAAACATCAAGTTCATCTAAAATTCAAGCTTAAATACCAAAAAAAATTCAACGCTGATAACGAACTAGCATGGTCATGTCCACATTCACGGTGTCTACCAAATCCAAAAAACAAAATTTCGTACCTTTTTTGTACTTTTTTCGTACGATAAATAAAAAACTTGTTACTTTTTTGAAAAACACTTCTTCAGTACAAAAAAATGTACGTTAAAAAATTTTTCAAGCATGGTTTTTTTTTTCATTCAAATTTTGCCTTTTTTTTTTCATTATAAAAAAACATAATTACACTATTTTGAAATTTCCCACCAATTTCGTAAATTTCCTACACTTAAGATGGTTTTTTGTACTTTTTTAGGTCATTTTCAAATTTCGTACATTTTTCGGCTGGTAGATACCATGACACTGTGTCCTTTACTTTTAGGTAATTAGGCATGAAAAAACTTGCCCTTCAAAGGAGAAATATTTGCTAAAAAAGTCAAGTCACTTTCGAAAAAATCATGGCTGAGACAAAACAGTAACGAAGCTGACGATGTTGAAAAGCATTATAAGCGAAAAGTAATATCATCCTATTTTAAGAAATGATACAGTCATTAGAAACGTCACAGACTACATGCGAGTAAAATGGAAGACATTAAACTCCATACATTTGCCTTCGGTTAAAACTAAGATCACGTACCTCACATAATTTTCGATAGAATTTGAGAAAACTAATGGTAAAGAGACTTCTTTATTGGATGTTTATACCTCTACAATTACTGGAATTCGGAAGGCAATACAATTTTCTAAAAATTATGACTAATTTCACACACTGCACTTCCTCCATAATCATCTCGGTAAGTGAAGTTCCGATGGTATCATTTCTTGTAAAACATGAGAAGATATTTATCGCGTTTTATTTATAGTGTTTTCAATACTAGCAGAATGACAGCTGTGGACGTACCTCAAATCAACGCAACTGAGAGCTGTCTATTGGAAATATGCAATCAAAGTATGAATAATAAATATTTGACAACGAAATGCGATTGAATAAAGTTCATTTTCTTTATTTTAAAAAAGTAATTTCTGAAATCGTCCTTGATGACCTTTTTCAAAAAATTAAAACCTCTTTTAGCTACAAAATTGGTTTCTTAAAAAAATATGTTGACGATAGTTTTGCTATAATAAAAAAAGAAAATTTTGAAGAAATTTTAAATTTTTTAAATAATTATCATACTAATATGAAATTTACTTTTGAAAAAGAGAATAATAATGCTTCGAATTTTTTGGACGTTTCTCCAATTAAAAAAACCAAATGGTAGGCTAGGTCATAAACACTATAAAAAAGCCATTCAGACTGACAGGATAACTAACAACATGTCCAATCAACCTCCCCATCAAAAAATTAATACTGCCGTTAACATTCTAAAACGCCGCTTAAATCTATCGAACTTATTTATCATGATGAAATAATTAATGACTAAAAATAATTACCCATCCTTTTGCATTCAGGACATAATTTATAGAACAATTTTTGACCATGATAATTATGACGATCATAATGACTCCACCCTTGACAATAGTATTTTTGTAACACTTTCTTATATCAAAAAATCGAGCGGCATCGTTAAAAAACCAATAAAAAAAATTGACAAAAATAACAAAATTAAATTTTCTGACCTTAAAACCAATACTCTTCAAAAAATTATTTTTTCGAAACCTAAAGATAAAATACCGCTTAAAAAAAAAAGTAATGTCGTATGTAAAATTTAGTGTAATGACTGCGGTAAAATATACATAGGAGACACATGTCAGCATTTATATAAACACATCAATCAGCATAAAAATGACGTTAAAAACCAAAAAATTATACCGCTCTTTCCCAACATGCCAATGAATTAAACCATAACTTTAATGGCAAAAGGAAAAAAGGGCGACAAAAATTACGTTGGAGGGACGAAATCAAAAATTTCTTATGGAATAATCATTTCGAAAAAGTGGCGCAAACCAGGTTTGAATGGGCTCGGCTTAAGGAAAACTTTGCCCAGGAGATGGGCTTGGCAAGACAATTTAGCTAAGTTATATTAGAATTCTATTACGTATTATTACTAACTTATATGTTGTCAATAAAGTTATATACTAATGCACTTATGTTTAGTAACTTTTGATGACGTTGTAGCCTTCTATTGCGTTGTCTCCGGCCGATTCATTCGTTGCGTTATCACTTCATTTATTAATACGTTCCTGATGATGCCACCGAGATACGTCGAAACGTCGACTACTTTTGTAAATTTTGTTTCTAAATACATACTACGAGATTTTGTGTTTTCATACTAATTTTCTTCTTCTCGGTTTTAATTTTTTTTTCGTTACATATTTATTTCCTTCAGTATCTTTTGTACTTTCATGATATCAGAAATATATTATACTTCCTCGGCTCAAGTATATCTTCTCGCTGTGTATCTCTCTACCATAACTTACAATATTGCCTAACCCTAAGATCAAGCTTTTTCACTTTTTGGCCATCGACAACGTATAACTCATCGTTACAAAAATCGCAATAATGCAGATCTTAGTTTTCTGGTGCTTTAATCGAATAATCCCAATATTTAATGCGCTCGTCATAAATGAAAAGGATTTGCCAGTGGTAAGATAGTTGTCCATTCCACAAATATATAAGATTTTCCCATCCAAAGCAAATAGAGTGGAATCAGTAACATTGAGCGGGGGAGTAGTTAACCACATCTCATATTTAAGGCAATACTTCTGAACACAATTTACACAACAAGAGTATACAGCACTACTGACTAGAAAAAGTCCCGCTATTGGTGCATGTGTAGATTGCCTTACATAGGATAGTTTTTGAGAACAGAAGTTGAAATGCATGAAGATATTTCTGCGAAACGGAGCATCTGATGATTTTGGTTCAATCATGAAAAAATCTGATTTGTTACGTACACCATGAAGGATATCATTTTCATCGCAACTTTGCGCCTTGATTTTAGGCCTGTCGAGTTCTGTCCACTTACTTTCAACAAAATGAAATACCATATTCGTATAGCCATTATTCGTTGCATAAATGGGGCTCATTTTTCACATTCATTCATAATTGATATCATGGATGAATGTAAAAAATGAGCCTCACACAGGGGCGTAATTAAGGGGGGATGGGGGAGCTTCCAGCCCCCAGGTGTTTTGAAAAGTTGGGAAATTTATAATTGTTCAACGTTGAAATTGGGAACTTGGAATTTCTTTTGGGAAAATAAGAACTCGAATAAATTCGAACTGATGTCAACTTATATCATGTATAGCACACAACCAGAGACGTAGCCCCCTTGGCTTTTGTAAAGTTGGTAAATTTGGAGTTTTAGCGTAGCAGTATTATTACAACTATTTTAAAATTTTTGAAGACTAAAAAAAAAAAAAAAAGTCAACAGTTGGGAAAATTTCATGATATTAGTTGGCAATTTTTGGTTTTCTCCCCCCCCCCCTGAAGAATGTCTTCGTTACGCTCCTGGCCTCACAATGCGAGGTTGAAATATACATTATTCCAATGTTTCATAAATATTTTAACACTCCATTCGTGAATAATTAGTACAATACGTTCGTTGAAATATTTTGCCGCATTACAGTTTCAAGGGTGTTCACTGTATAGTGTTCTCTGAATTAATCGTGAGCCAACCAAATGGCAAAAATGCGCAGTAGACTATTTTCTTCGCTAATTCTTAAATCAGTTTGAATCAGAATATCAATTAAAACGCAGATCGGGATTAATTGGAAATGATGTTGACCACAAATGAATTCTATATTTTGAGTAACATAATGGCGAATTTCTGGAAGTATTGACCATTCCTCGTTGCGTACCTAATTACATCATTGTCTTGTTTTTAGAAACGCTTTTGAAGTCATAAGTGAAAAGCCTTTTCATTTGCCCAAAGCTACTTACACCACACGCTCGAACAGAAACGCCGAGTAACACGTAACAAGCTACAGATAAGACCTCCGGTTACCATTTTATAATCCGTTCGTCGATTACAGAATGTAAATTTCCAAAGTTAAATCAACGACTGCGTAGATTTCCGCACCGCATTGATAATAACCGAATGAACGTCGGAAAATCCTCTTCTCTCGTTTAAAAGGGATGAAAATTTACGACTGCATATCGTGTAGCAGCGCCTTAGTACTACTTATTTCCTAATACTGGCTTTTCCAGCCACGTCGAAAGAACATCCGACGAAACGTCGGCTTTTAACTCGTTTAATTATGCGAGTAACTATTACAAAATCGACATCGACTCCGATACACGGAAAAACGCGATACCGCGAACGTAGTACGTGCTCGTCACGCGTATTATCTTTCGCCTTCTAGCACCGTTTAATCACACCCCCCGTACGTTTCGAGTGCTGCGAAAATAATTAAAAATCAAGAATCGTCACGTGTATGGGAAAAATTAATTCTTCCTAACACCACAGCCTTATTAATTTACACGCTAACCGACACCGTCGTCCAACGTCCATCAATCCGCCTCGAACGACGTTCGTGTTGGCGATTACGACGCGACGTCCATAATGCATCGAACGGCGTCTCTGATAGAGATTTTCAGGTAAGATACAACCACTTCCGTTCGTAATCGAATCAAATTCGACCCACCTTCACCGAAAAGTGCATTCGCACATGAAATCTTACCAGTGATAACGAAATCGCCCAACATCGAAAATTACCCCTTCCTCACATCCCTTCCAAAGAACGGAATTCCGACGTCGTAACAACGGTTGTTCAATAATAAACGTTTACGTTATTTAAAATGAAATTAAAGTATGCATATAATCCGAAAATACAATAAGCGAACGGTTCAACGTTTAGAGGGACTGTCAAAACTAAGATTGATTCGAATCACGCTCGTCACAATGGTTTAGCAGTCATTACACGACGCAACGAACGCCGCTCCGCGTAGCCTTTTCTCTCTCCAACACGCCGAGACTAGTACACCATTCGCTGTACAGTTATTGCCTTCAATTTAGCCGCATCGCTTGACAATTACGTGATACGTACGAACATTCTACGATTTATAATCCTATTTTTAACCAATGATTTCGGCTAATACGTTTAACTCTCTCTCGCTCTTCGTACTTTCGTACTCCGCTGACTTCATCGAACGTCGACGTAAGCGTGCACTCGGGTATTCAAAAGTAATACAATTTTTTATTCGAAATCATGTTTTTATAATTTCATCAAGCATGGCTGATGATTTAAATAAGTCAAGCAAGGATGTTGAGTAGAATATTCGGCGCAGCATATTCCTCGCGAGAAAGGCGCCCTTCAAATATTCAAGGGAGACTCTTCATAACGAAAACTTAGCTAGCGAGGTAATCTCATTAAGAATACGCTGCGCAACTCCTGATGAACAACACCAACCAAAAATAGCTCCCTCTTTCAATCATAACATATCGAGATCAATAATCATTAATTTGTTATTAGGTGGATCATACGTAAGATGTGATGTTGAAAGTTCAAGGGGAGGAGGGGAGGAAGAGGAGGCACACGTAAGTAGATCACGCTTACTTGATTTTCTTTTTCTTTCACTGTGAATTCAAAATTTCTATTCATTAATCGTACTTGGAGATGGGTACAATTGATAGTATAATCGATACATATGAACTATCGACAGACTATCGATTTTTTCGCAATGTAAAAACGATCGATAATTTCTGAAACCATTGATTGATAGACGGTTACCCTTATAAAATCACATGTAGGCAAGCACTGGTACTAGGCAAGTTGCAAGTCTTACACGAGTTAATCGTTAAATCGTTACAGTCATATTATTTTTCTTTCGAATATGAATAAAGAATTACCGCAGCGTCAACATTTAATCGAGTAGGAGAAGGTGGAGGAGAAGTTGAATCAAAATGAAGCTGGTGAATCTCCAAATACATCAATACACCGAGATCATTCAACAAGTCGTCGTTAAAATCAGCATCATCAAAGAGTCCAGCACCAACATTAAACCTTTATTCACTTTTAATAAGGTTTTACTCTTCTATTAAGGTAAGGTAGCCGTTTGTGGAGCCCACCCCTGAAGTGGACCCCTTCAATATCTCGTCCGTCGATGATGCGATCTGGTGGAAAAAAATCATACTATATCAGTTCTTCACAGGGAATGCGCCTATCGTAAAAGAAATTATGTACCAGTAAAAAAAAAGATATGGGTGAAAAAAGAAATTGTGATATCAATTTTTTTTTCGTGTTTACTATTTAAATTATTATTGAAATGAAAAGTGCGTTGTAAATTTTTTCAAGTGGTGTTTTGAAAAGTGCATTCAAAGGGCTATCAGACCATATGTTCATTTTTACTGACCGAGCTTTTTAAAGTTGCGATAAGTTCATTTGAAAAATTTTCACCTCGAGCTCCAAATATGGACCCCCATGTTATCATGAAAATAATGCCGAAATTGATATATTTTCGTTTCATTTATTGACAGATGATGAAAATATATAGAAAATCCTGTAAGCCCTGTAATTTTTTTACGAAAGTATAGTTCGTTGAGCTATGCGGATCCTATAGCCATTGCAACAATTCATAACCGTCAAGGATTCTATCATCGATTTTCATTATATTTAATAGTCACCTCCCTCCACAATTCAATACTACCTTTTATCACACGAAAAAAAGGGGAAATACCTGAAAAATACCAAAGTGAGTTGAATTTTTCATTCTTAAAGCAGTGAAAAACGCCAAACTTATCCCAAAACAGACTGGATAATGCTGAAAATTGTTATGTAAATAGTACAACAGACGCTCTTCAACATTAACAAAAAATTTCATTGTTGAAGAATTTTTCCAGTTTTCGTTATTTTTTCGATCTTCGAGTAATAATTGTGAAATGAATGATTTGCGAACTTTTTCAACATCATAAACAAAATCAGCCCGTAAACACCTATCAATAATTGTAAAAATCCTATTTTCGATACGTTGCCAGCAGTCGAGCTTCATTCCGAATGCCATATTTGAATCGACTATGCGAAATGAAATAATATTCGGCCTCACATGCATGATGTATATTAGTGAAACGTTTTGTGATGGAATTTGAAATAATTGCTTTGGTTCGCGAAAATTGTGAAATAGTTGTAATGGATAAAATTGAAATTTTAATTGAAATTTTTATGAATAAAAATAAAGTAATTATACATATATAAATATACGATACTGCGTAATTGTTAGACGATCCTCTTTTGCGTATGCAACGATAAATTTTCACACTGTTCCCAAAGCTCTGTTCCCCAACTCATATCCGAAGTTTGCTGTGAACCTGAATTTCTAAACACGAATATTAACGACACGAAACTAAATTCTGAGGTAACTGTCACGATCAAACCGATCAAGCATCACCTTATAAAAACGTTAATAACATTTGTTACGAATAATAATTTTAAAATCTCCGAAATTAAAGAACGTGAAAAACAAATGGACATTTCGTTTCATCTACACGCGTACACAACATCGCACAACCACATATGTTTAAATTTTTAAACCAAATTGAAACAAAAATTGAATAATAAATGCAAAAAATATAAATAAAATAAATACAATCAAAACGCGACCATTGTTATGGATAAATTCGCATAAGTATTCGAATTAAAAGAAAAAAAAAAAAATTCAAACATTCATGATTTTATCGTAGATATGAATTGTAATAACAAACAACAACAGTTAAAAATTAAAAAGAAAAAATGCAAAATAAATTCAATAATAAGCACATATTATGCGAGAACACATGAGTAAAAGTTATAAGACAAAAATTACGGAATTAAAGTTGAAAAAGCGTACTTTCGAGAAAGGTAGAGAACGAACTAACTATCCAAAACCTAAAAACCTGATCCACATTTAATTTCGCTATCTACTATGCCTTATCGCGATCGTTTCAATGGCCACGTTAGAAGGGTACAACAAAGCGACATCGTAGAAAATTGGAAAAACCCATTCTAGCCCAGTAAATACCACATAGACTGGCAACAACACGAATTTACGCGTTACATAGTTTTTGTAAATTTTAGTAGATTTTATTTTTTATTTTTAGTATTTTAGGATGTTTATGTGGTACTTAGACCCCGAGGAATCTTCTGTCAGCGCTGCTAGAACAGCAAAAACCATCAATACGCTAAAACTTTGAAAATCCTGTAAGCCCTGTAATTTTTTACGAAAGTGTAGTTCGTTGAGCTATGCGGATCCTAGAGCCATTGCAACAATTCATAACCGTCAAGGATTCTATCATCGATTTTCATTATATTTAATGGTCACCTCCCTCCACAATTCAATACTACCTTTTATCACACGAAAAAAAGGGGAAAATACCTGAAAAATACCAAAGTGAGTTGAATTTTTCATTCTTAAAGCAGTGAAAAACGCCAAACTTATCCCAAAACAGACTGGATAATGCTGAACATTGTTATGTAAATAGTACAAGAGACGCTCTTCAACATTAACAAAAAATTTCATTGTTGAAGAATTTTTCCAGTTTTCGTTATTTTTTCGATCTTCGAGTAATAATTGTGAAATGAATGATTTGCGAACTTTTTCACCATCATAAACAAAATCAGCCCGTAAACACCTATCGATAATTGTAAAAATCCTATTTTCGATATCTTGGACACAAACCTAGTTTTCTTGTGACGGGTCGCAGTAACTCTCTTCTTTTACTTTTTTTTTTGGCAAATCACGAAGGATGCCCTCACCGCATGACTATGGGAAAAAAGCGTTTCTTACGGTAGTACGATCATTGAAGGTTGCACTGTCCATTCATAATAAAAGTCGCAATTTATCTCGTCGACACTGTTATCATATGGGTATAGGTATTCATTAAGCCTGATGATGCCGTCTACGACGGCGAAACGTCGCTTATGTCATTCGTTTATACTGAATAAAAACATTATTTAAATACGAGTTTTTGCGTTTTTCTCGTGTTAACAACATTAATTTTAACTCATAATTGCACTAATTTAATTTTCAATAAATGATTTTAAGTTTTTCAGCCCGCTGGAATCTATAACTTCCACCTAATCGGGTCATCGTCCCTTTTACATATTTTCTTAACAAAATCAAAGATAAAAAAAAAATTAAATTCCTAAAATCCCAAAGAGAGCATCGATACACCATCGCATTAACATAATGTCCGCGTTCTTTGTCGACTACGTAACACGAAACAGAAAAGGAAAAAAAAACATCCAACGTACGTATCCTAAGGTTAAAGGTGATAGCGCCTTGAATTAAATATTCACTCCAAATAAAACGAGCTGCTTAACCGACCCTTTTGTTTGTACAACAATGTTTCTTGCTTCTTTTCTCTCGTACAGATATGGGTACCGCTCGACACTGTACATACGCTCACCGATCATTTAAACGTTTCGTAATACATTTTCTTCGGGGAACGTGGGGGTTCCGAGATTAAATTGTGTTAGGAATGCGGACGAAGTATTTCGGTGCGGTGCGACATCGACACGACTCGTATCGGGTTTATTAAGGCGACCAGAAAGCGTGGTAGAACGAAACGTATTCACATGTCTCCCTTATCCTCTTGATAGGTACATGACACGAAATGTCTTCGAAAGGGGTAATGGGTGCATTATCGCAATGCTTCGTTAAGGTATTTTTCTTTTCGAACTTCGTCGCTGATACGTATTCGTTCATCAGTTATACAGGATTACTCGTATAACTGTCAGTGAGATAAGTGATGAGCTTCTACCGGCTCGAATGATCACGATAGGACAACCACCTCGACCATTCCAATTATTGCCGAAAATATCGTAACGTTCTCGCCATCCTATAAAAACCCGACAATTTTGCCGAAACGAAGGTATTTTTGACGACGCGTCGCGCTGACCTACGCAACAAGTTCCTAACCGTACCCTATTTCGTGCCGCCGTCGAGACAAAGCTAACGCGAATCTTCGCACCCGCACAAAAGATGATAAATACGCGCATTCATCACGGAACGCGACGCGGATTTACGCGCGTCTCAAAAACACACGTTATCCGCGCTAAATTTACGACTGCGGATAATTCGCGTATTAAACTTCCCAAAGTACATTACACCGCCGCCCGAACATCGAGGTGTACCGCATTTTTCCACGTCCGCGTAACAAATGAGCAAACTTTACCAACACCAGACGTCTAACCTATATACGCGATAAAAGCTTCGTTACGTGTTCCAGGGCGGTTATTTATTAGTATTCTTTTCTTTTGTTCGTTTCGTTATCTAAACAAAAAAAAAAGTGTAATTTTCATCGTCGCTAATGTTCGTATTGTGTGTTTGACGTAGCAAAAATGAATCCACATTCCGTCATACTCGCCGACGAATAGATTAATTTTCCGAGCCGAGCAAAAACGCGCTACCCCGAAAAACCTCGTTTCACAATACGCCGGCGATAATCTAGACCGGAGACCGGAGACGTTATATTAATGACTCGTACTCGTTCATCGAATGCCGGAAGTTTTCACGTAGCGCTGAGTTCGCACAAAGCTCTTCGTAAATGTCTGCACCGCGCTAGACCATTTTACCTCGCTAACGTTCGAACGCCCGTGTAAGTGAAATCTAAGTAAATGGTACCACAGTATCTGGTAAATGTCGGGTAATAAATTATTCGACGAGCCAAGTAAAAAATAAGTAAGCAGCCATGTAGCATTATTGGAGCCGAGTTCGTACTCGACATACTCGGTTTTCCAGCGACTTCACCAGTGCAGATACTATATGTGCTGCGAGATCTGACTTCCTCAAGACTAAATTCTCTCAAGCTTGCGAGAACAAAATTATAAGCCAGAATTAGATTGGTACATTCAAGTTAGATGCGAATACATGGAGTTGATGTAGGAACAACTCAACACATCCCAGAATCGTGCTTCGGCTTCCTCCTACAGAAAGTACCATTAAATCCCCACTTTCCATAGCTGGGATGAGTTATACAGGGAACACCATTCGCAAATTAAAATATCGTAATAAATAAGAGATAGATATAATTTACTTGTAGATTACTCGTGATTTCGCAGGTTGAAGGTGCACGTTAATAATCACTAGGAATGGGATTTTTATGTCATATAAATTGTGTTTTATGCGCATACTTTATGCTTTTCGTGGCCTAAAATATGTCAAAATATGCTATATAAAAGTGGGACAATATGGGTATCAAAATTCAGGGGTTTTGAAGGAAAACAATAATACGACAAAATCAAAACGAAAACTTCATGTATTTGAAAAATAAAAAAAAACAATGTTTAAAAAATTTGATTTCGTTGTGAAATAAGCGATTACGATAATGCGTTTTTTTTTTTTCAATTTTTATATCCATTTAGGTTGCCGAAGTAAACGAGTCATCAGCATCGGAATCCGAAGAAAATTAACTAGACATTTTTGTTCCCATACATTTCTGTGATATTTTAATAAAATTTTTGACATGTTTTTGATTTGGTTGTTATTTTTATTATGCATTCGTGTACTCTTACTATCGCGACGGTCATACGCTACCAAAGTGTACCTTTTATCGCAGTCTTCTCCTAGAAGAATAATTGCGAAAAAAATACTTCGATTTATTTATCTTCTAAGAGCAAATTTTGGCAAAAAGTCAACTTTTCAATTTTTTTACCTTTGAAAAAGTGAATTTCTGAGTATTTTGCAAAAAATATCTTTAAAAGTTAAAAGAGGGTAAAATATGCTCAAAATATGTCAAAAAACCGGTAAAAACACCAGAATTATGCCAATTTATGCCTATTAACGAAAAATATGCTATAATATGCTCACACAAATTGGGCTCATTTTACTCTAAATTTCATGATTCGCAAAGATATTTTAAATATTCCTACCGGCAATTGACCAAAAAATATATGCAAAAGCATAACAATCCTATCCCTAATAATCACCTATGTAGAATGTGCTATTATACTTTTTAGACAATAATAGTTATATAGCAGCGAAATAGCCGCATCAGATTTTATAAAGTATTAATTTTCTTTCCACCTGAAAGAAGTGAATGCCTTTGTTGAAAAATTAGTTAAAACATAGGTAATAGTCTGCAATCCAAACACGAAAAAGTGTTACCCTATTGAAACTTTATGCCAAGCGGAACCAAAATTCGAAAAAACGGCCGCAAAATACCTGCACAACGATGAGTTATAGCGTTGAGAAATTTTTGTGAGGTTCCCCCACTCCAAAATTTTATTCCGTAATTTTTCCTCAAAAATACCTGTGTGACCTATCAAAGTACCTTAAAATTTCTCGCAGAATCCAAAAATTGAGTCCATTTTACATTTCAACCCCTCGGGGGGTGATTCCTCTTCAAAAACGAAAATTTACCCGTTTGCTATGTTACTTGAATGGTATATCAATAATTTTGACTTTATTTTTGCTTAAAAATGTAGGAATTGGAGAGCTCTTTTCCAAAGTGACCAAGTCGGAAAAAAATCTGATAGCTTAGAACCTATTTGGATAAGTGTGATACCTCCGGAAATTATCAAAAATACTTCGCAGTGTAATTGCAAAAGTTGGGCAAAAAAAAAACAATTTTAAATGCTCAATGTGCTTCTGTACTTCGTGTATGAATGATGACAACGAAAATTTTAGTAGCGAAAACCCGAGGACCTTCTTGAGGTGGGGTGGGGGGGGAGAAAACCAAAAATTGCCAACTAATACCATGAAATTTTACCAACTGTTGACCTTTTTTTTTTGCTCCACGAAAATCAGATGTTAAATACGATGTCACAGTCTTGTTAGTCTTTAAAAAATTTAAAAATAGCTGTAATAATACTGCGCAAGAAGTTTACCAACTTTACGCTAAAACTCCAAATTTACCAACTTTCCAAAAGCCAAGGGGGAAGCTCCCCCCTTTTGGTACGTCCCTGAGCGAAAACGAAGAAAACAGCGATTTTGACATTTAAATAATGATTATATGATGCGACGATTGATTTACGAATCATAATTATTATTATTATTATTATTTTTAAACTCGTGAATTAAAAATTTACTCGTGTGAGCTATCAAATAACATTGAAATTTTGCGAACGATATGAAAATTGTATCGATTCCACATTTTAATGATGGTCTCTTTTACAAAATTTGAACTTTTTTGAAATCCTGATCATTTACAAAAACAGAAAACTCGTAAAAAAATTATATATCTGACATCTGTGGAAAGTACCTTACGTGACCCCGTTTGAATTTTTTGGTTGCCACTTCACTCACAAACACACTTATTTGAGGCTCCAGCCCCCTATTGTGCAGGTCTGAAATATTGAAATCTTGCTTTTTAGGGTTTGCCAGAGCCTATCTACATTTTGTCGAATAAATTTTCCGGTTGGCCAAAAATTTCAATAAAATTTGTTCTAACGTACTTTTTGCCTCTTGGATTGTAGACTATAATAGTATTAGAATGAAAGAGTGACTAGCGAAGAGTTGATTGATTGATTATCAAATATATTTGGCCACTAATTAATTCTACGAATCTGCGATGTTTACCTTTCACTAATATAATTAATTCTGATTTCTTTTGTATTGGTTTTGTCTTTTTGAGAGAATTACAACGGTGATATTTTTGGCTCTACTTTTATTCGTATTTATTCCTTTATCTCTAACATGGTAGCAGGCAGTAAAAATAGAGGGAGACCACGACGAGTAGATTTAGGAGAAGGAACATCATCGTCAACAGCTCCAACTGAAGAAAATATGGAAGTTGATAGTCCACAAGGGAGCGACGATAATAATATACGAGAGGTTTTACGCGAATTAGCTGAAAACCAAAAAAGAATTCAACAACAATTAAATAGCTTGTCCTCGGTGAGTTCGCAATATAAGTGGATTTTTAGTGGATTTTTAATAATAAGGAACCTTTGTTCACAGTAGCGCCTTATCAACTGGATAACGATGAAAATTTTCGAGATTGGAAAAATGTGTCTATAAGTATAATATCCTTGTGATTACAAGAACCATAATCACTGCGTGTTTCATCCTTTTAACACGTTTGTCCTAGTGTCACCTTACCGCGTTTTCTATGCCATATCTTTGTTCCACGGATATCGATTGCCTGCAAGAGATATCTTCCAAATTGACTGCGATAGCTTCAAAATCAATAAACTATAGTGAACTCGTGTCTGAGCTACAAACACTACGGTTGTTCGTTATTCTTTTGTTTTCTGTTATTTGTTGTGTTGTTCTGACATGCGTGGTCGTCGCAAGTTATCTGTTCGGACGAAGCCGAAGGTTACGCAGCGTTCATTACGCTCACGTCGGAGGAAGCCAGTTAGAAGAAGTAACAATGGAGCAGCGACTGCCGGATTAGCTTCTATCGCCGCCAAGGGAGTGAGGACAGTTTTGGGAACGTTACCATTAAGTAACGTCACTGTATCCATCGCCGATTTGGATGGTCTTCTGCTGAATTTGCAGACGCCGCCGACGTTAAAACAGCTACCTCTGTTGAATTGTATACCACTGGACTATTTGGCCTATTTACAGTCCAACCACGCTCTGCTACCATGTTAGAGATAAAGGAATAAATACGAATAAAAGTAGAGCCAAAAATATCACCGTTGTAATTCTCTCAAAAAGACAAAACCAATACAAAAGAAATCAGAATTAATTATATTAGTGAAAGGTAAACATCGCAGATTCGTAGAATTAATTAGTGGCCAAATATATTTGATAATCAATCAATCAACTCTTCGCGAGTCACTCTTTCATTCTAATACTCCCTCCGAGTGACGAGCTTATATCTGAAAATTAAAATAATAATAAAATAAAAAAAAAAGTAATAATTACATATCGTTGAGTAGTTCTCTCCTTAAACTGTCCCAACGCTAAAGGTTTAGTTAAAATATCCGCCGTTTGACTACTTGATCTAACCCACTCCATTGTAAATTCTTTATTCTTATATCAATCTTTAACATAATAGAATTTTATATTTGTTAAGTGTCTCATTTTTGGTGAAGAATCTGTTTTCACAATCTGAATGGCCGACTTATTATCACAATAAAGTTTTGCTGGACCCATTTTTTGTATATTTAATTCCGATACTAAAGCTCTCGTATATGCAATCTCCTTTGCAGCATCACCCGTTGCAATAAATTCTGCTTCGGTAGAAGACGTAGCAACAACCGTTTGCTTCCGACTTCGCCATGCTACTAAGTCTCCGAACAATTTTATCAATATTTCGTTTGTCGATTTACCATCCTTTTTATCATCACCAAAACTTGCATCTGCAAACGCTGTAATCTCATTTCCTAAACCCCGAAATTCTAAACCGTAATTCGATGTTCCTTTTAAATATCTAAAAATCCGTTTCACCTTGAACCAATCTCCGTATGTTGCACAATTTTGTCTCCGACTTAATAAATTAACTGCATAACAGATATCAGGACGACTTACATTCGCTTCATATAACAAACTCCCAATAGCCTCACGATAAGGAATATTCTCATCAATAGGCTTCGCCTCATCTTGAAACTCCATTCGTTTATCTACTTGATTCGTGACCATTGGCGTATTTACTGGAAAACTCTCAGACATATTGAAACATTTTATAATATTTTCCGTATACTCCCGTTGATGAATCTTTAACGTCTTATTACTCCGATCACGCTCAATACTCATACCTAAATATCTCGAAGGTTCACCAATATCTGTCATTTCAAATGATCTCTTAAGGGCATTTTTTAACTCTGAAACCTTATTTTTGCAATTGCTAAAGATCAAGATATCGTCGACATATAATGATACAAAACACAGCTTATGTTTGCTCCTCCAAATGAACAAACAAGGCTCCAAATGAAATTGTTTGAAACCTAAATTAAACATCGTGTCCTTGAACTTTGAATCTTTTCTTGTCTTTTGAATAGCCAATGAACCATCCACTGAGTAACCTCAAAATGAAGATTTGTACTTTCATCTTTCTTTTCATTCCGTGTCCAAACGAGTATTCTTTGTTAATGAACTGACCCTCAGTAGAATGTTTGAAGGGATTTTCGTGCTAAGGAGGGTGTTTCAATTTACCAATCATCACATCATGATATACATGAGCTACTCAATGACAAATGCCTGAAACTCGAAATTCTGAGGTCCCTCTCTCCCCAAATCAGGTAGCCCATAATAGCTTCGTATTTCGTCAAAAACTCGCCTCAAAAAAACCACCACCGAATCGCGTATAAAATATCCATCGCACCAGATCTCGCTTCAACTCGGTACTCTACATTAACCCATTTCGAACGTTGCAAATGGAAGCTTATTTATAAATTACTTATCGCCCGCGTATAACAACGTGAAAAACGATTGTAAAACTAGCGAAAATACAATCGTCTCGTAGTATTTTTATTACCGCCGTTTTATCATCGACCGAGAAAAACGAGCGTAGCGAAAATTTCCAAGTCTCATTCGACGACTATTGCACCGTGCCCGCCACCGCGCCCAACATATAAATCATTAATTCGAATTTTACGGGGATGTTTTTGCATGAGGTAGCTCTATACGGCGGCGGATTAATCTATCATTGTCCCGAAGGTTATACCCGCCCGATAGGGTTAAATAAAGAAGAGCATTTATCAAAACGCCGCCGTCGCCGCCACCACCCGCGACTATCGGAGTTCCGGACTTCGAGTCATGCAGATAACGACGGAACGCGGACGGCACGGCGAATAAGTTGACAATAAGTTAAATGGATTACAACGTTACATTCATTACCGGAACGCCGGCAGCTTTACCGGACGGACAGTGCAATGGTAGTAGTACGCGAATTTCCAACAGATTAAAGCGTTTTTACCGCCGGGCTCTCGTGTCAACGTACTCGCCAAAAACGCTCGTCGTAACTGATGGAACGACGCGTTTACATTTACCGGTAATACTTTAATCGCCTTCGTGTACCCTGAGTTTTCTCGTTACTATATACATTACGCGACGCGACCGCCAGTCTTACCCGATCCAGATGCTGCGACGCGACCTGTAAATGTATTATTTCATTTATATGGAAATTTCTCGCCAACGCCACTTCATGTACCGCCGCTGTGTACCGAGTAAATGTTGGTTTTGTTTTCGTATAGTCGGTGATGGTTTTCGGGTGTTGTTTTTTTT
The DNA here is from genome assembly GCA_009761765.1 of Phenacoccus solenopsis. Taxonomy (NCBI): domain Eukaryota; kingdom Metazoa; phylum Arthropoda; class Insecta; order Hemiptera; family Pseudococcidae; genus Phenacoccus; species Phenacoccus solenopsis. The sequence continues at coordinate 16,320,137 of CM019752.1, forward strand.
CCTTCTCTATCCCCTCCCTCTTCTCTGCCGCATTCGTTACGTCGGTGAAATCGTGATACACGTAAGCTGCTATACTCGTATAATGAAAATATTAGTCGTTCGAATTAAAGGATTTTACCGATTTGAATATTATGACGTTTCGCTTAAATACCTTCGTATACATTCTCGGTTAATTTCCAACTCCTCGTGCTGCGTCCATCCGCATAGTTACTGGTATTACAATTTCGTTGACTTCGTAACCTCGTCCCGAAGTCCCAACGTTCGTTCGTACCTTAGTTACTCCACCTAAGCAGTTCCTCTGCTACGACCATACAAAAGACAGATATTCCTCCAGAGTAATGAAACGTTAACACATGAGATCCTCATTCACCCAAAAAATTCTTTCTAGGTTGTGAACAGTGATGACCAGTGGCGCAACAAAGTGGGAGGAACGATGGTAACTAGTCTCCGGGTGGCAGATTTCAGGGGCGGCAAAATTTACGAAATATACAGCAAACAAATCATACTTTATACTAAAATTGTATAACAAAAAAAAAATGATCATCGAAGCGTTCTACAATATTCAACCAAACGTATTTTTCCTTACGACGAGAAACCAACCCCAGAGCAGCGGAACCATTGGTGGGGAACGGTAGCTCCAATGATATCATATTCTGGCACATTCAAGCACCGCATAACCGAGCTCCGAATTGGGCATTCCAGCATGACTATCAAGAAAGAAGATGGTGTAGAAACTGGAGTACCCGTTTCCGACTTCGACCTTTCTCCGATTCATCACGTTCTTCTTGAGGGCATCAGTTTTCCACCCACGATCAAGGGATCAATGGCGCATTCGTTAGGCCCCGCAACCCAAATCTTACAGCTAATAAAACAAGGGAACACAGCCACATACGGCAAGAAATGGCGAGATGCAGTCTTGCGCACGTTTGCCCACGTTAAAGGAATAAAGGAGAAAGGGCGCAGGAAACGAGCGGCTACGCATATTCAAGTTACTTTTACGTTTCAAGTTATTCTGAGCAAAATGAACCATATTTCTTAGAGCATACTTTGCATATTTCGGCCTATAAAAGCATATTTTTATCATTTTTAACGCATATTTCATTGTTTTAGGGCGTATTTCTTTTTTTTCGATTTTTAACAATTTTTGATTTTTACTCTCGAAAAAATCGAAAGTCTTCAAGCACATTTGATAATTTCGTTTTTCAATAATTTTCATCAATAATTCTTTTTTATAAAAAATTTAATTTTCGACAAAAAAGTTTTTCTACGTTCATTTTTATAAAATTTTATTGTTACGATGAGATTCACCTCGCGGAGAACTTTAAAACGATACTCATAATGGGTCATTTTTAAGCATATATTTTAGCTTCTCAGAGCATATTTTTTCATTTTTAGAGCATATTTATCAGCTCTCTGCTCATAAGTATATGTAAGGCTGCAATATGGGTTTTTGCTGTCATAGGCTTTTTTTAATACTGCCCCCCCCTTAGCCTCTCCTCCACCTCCAGAAAAAACTCTAAAAATTGCCCAAGTAAAATATATTTTTAAAAAAATCAAATCACAAACAAAAAACAATATTGTAAATATTGGACAAGCTTTTTTTTTTTTTTTTTTTTTTTATCAAGTAGATTTTTCTTTCTATCTCTAAATTTTGCTACAGACCCGAACTGGCTACATGATTTTTACGGAATGGCAACTCAAGAATTATATTTGTCCTACTATGGGCCAAGACAGGCTTACGAATTTGCTCATTTCATCCATCGAAGAAAGAAAAAAAAAGAAAAAAAAAAAAATTGTCCAAGAAAAATTACTTTGTAAAATAACTTCTAAATTCGTCAAAACCCAGGTCAGAAAAGTAGCTTCATAAATTTTTGATTTTTTAATAATTCAAGTAAGTTTTGTTTTTATATAAACCTACTCAAGTGCTTCTAGGACAATAAACTGTTTATAGTTAACGTTTATTGCTACTAACAGTGATTTACATAGTGCGTGTGATTATATTTATACTTAATATGCTTACAGTGCGCTTACAATGCTGAACACTGCTAACCATTTACGTTACCACAAGGTAATTTTTTTTTGTTCTCTTGACGGAAAATCTTTTGTTGCGGTCCTGGTAATGACCAAATGAGAGAAAAAACTTACAACTTTCTCTAAAAATGAGCCAAAACACCCGTTCCAAATGATACGGATAAGTCATAATTTTTTAAGGAATTGGTAACAAGACAACATACACAACTGAAGCACTTTTTGCAACATACAGGGTGTTTCACCTACTTCCATTTTACTACAATGTTGGTACATGCTTAAAATCGTGTCATCGTTATATACTCTAACATGACCCAATTTGAGGAGTCTAAAATCTTTATCCAAAGAAGGGATGAACTGTATAATAAGAAATACATGTTGTTAATAGAATGGGGTGAGGGCTCCATGCAAATCAACGAAAACTTCATTCACAAATTTCGCGGTATCAAGATAATTTTAGATTAATTGTTATTACAGAATATGTATAATTCTTCTATAAATGTGAATTATATGTAATGTGAATATATGTATGATGAATAAAATAAAAAACATAATTGCTTATACCTCTACACTTACATGCACATATAAAAAAACCTATTCATACATAATATCTAAATCGTACACGCATACATGTACTACTACATACAAATAACATTGAGTGTTCTTTGGCCTCCGATCTTCTGAAAAACTAATCAGTAATTGTAAACGATTTGAATTATTTGTAAATCCACTTGACAAAAGTTCCACCTCTTCGCAATTTTACCAGGAAAAAAAATTAATCACTACACTCAAGTCAATACGTTACAACAGCAGTCGTTCACCTCCTTAATTTTCATATAGCTAGAAGAAATTCTTGCACCTCCATGCTCAATCTTTCCTCTCTTTCTGTACGTGTCATAAGCGATGATAAATAACCAACGCACGTGATAAAATCGATCCGAATGTTATACGGTGATTATCGAGATCGACGTTACACCGATTCTCATACTGTAAGCGACCTTATAAAATTTATAATGAATGACACCTACATACATGGTAGGTAAATCGAAGTGTATAAAAATTACAGTTGCATAATTACAGCACCGTATGCGTACAATAGAAACGGAACTGAATAATATGAAAGACGAACGCGTTTCGATAAATTATACAGTCGATAAGAACGATTCGGTTTATTGTGCAGGTACCCGAATACGTATACATTTGATGCGTTTATAACAGCTTCTGTCGAGCCATGAATAATCAAGACCATCGTTTCGATGTCCGGCTCGCTGGCTGTAGCGAAGAGAAATTACACGTTGGGCTTTTTGTTTCGTCGATAAATCCGATATTATTTTTGAAACAAATGAACGACGTGTCGCATTCGATGGTCGACGCGGTACACTTATCAATTTAACTTCTATCAATGGTATTGGTGGCACTTGATAGAGCCGGCGGTGGCGTGAAAAATGAATACCTCGAGCAAACTAGTTACATGGAAACTTCGAATAAATCAAACCTACTAGAGTTATGATTCGAAGTTCATTTCTATTTAAAAACAACCTCGATGACTCTTTTGGAATGTTTCTCGAACGATAAATACTTCAAAATCGCGTCGACTACACATCAGCTAAGGCTTCCAACCTACAATACGCGTGCCTTTCGAAAAACCACCTAATTCGACCGAAAGTACACCCTACGCGGTCACCGTATAATCATCACGTTCGACTCGAGATATGAAAATTTTCCCACGTGGTGACGTGTACGATTTAAACGAAGCGTATTAGCGGGTATTTTAAATAAATTCCTCTTTCCTCGCATCCCTGCCGTACACGGAACGTTAAATTCTACACCGCTTATTAAATACGTGACGTATTCGCGTTTTGGTAATTACTGTTGGTGTGAAAATTACGATAGCCATTTCATTTCACACGCGTATATTTTTCTCGTTCGTGTTTGAACCGCTTCAAATACGCGTATCTGCTACGTCGTACTACGAGTATTAATATTATCGAGTTAATCGTTCGCTTCGGAACAGTATATGAAAATCAATCATATGTAACCTGACTACGTAATACATACGATAGCATGGACCGAATTTCAAAATTTTCGAAATGTGGAAGGAACTAGAGGAAGTTATCATTAAATAACTTTCAAAAACATATCTGATGAAACGAGATCAAAGTTTTCGAAAAAAAAAAAAAAAAAATTGATGAATCCTGAAAAAACAAAATTTTTCAAGGTTCAAAAGCTACATTTCGTCGATAAAAGATTGGAAATTAGAAATTCACAATATACGAAGTTTCGAATGGGAACGATTTGTTTACCATCAATTGCAAATGGCTAGTAATTTGAGTGATACGATTATGAAGTCAATTAGAAAACTCTTGATAACATGGAAAACTTCACAGAATAAATAATTAAAAAAAAAAAGAGCCAAAACTCGATGGACCCACAAACAAGCGAAACGAAGTTCTTGGAAAATGTTCATTTCCCAACTTACAGTGGCTAAACTAAATGTTCGCTCTTGGAAAAAACTTCATCCCTTTAGATATTATCACTGATGAATCTCAAATTTTAGAATCTCTTACATCCTACTTTGTCAGTCATCTCATGATGATAATAATAATGCAACATTTCGACTATAGTGCGGTTTACGAAACTAGACCCTTATGTTTATATACAAAAATCAAAATTTTTGCGTTCATAAACAAGACGTTGCCAAATCTCTTCAAATTAACCAGCTATTTCATCAAATCGCATCGTGATTCGCATCAGAGGTTCGCTCATTATTCATTTTAATAATCATGTGTTGAATAAAAAAGAGAAGGATTTGGCACTTTCTTAAATAATTACATATTTTTCAACCAACAAAAAATTTAAGTGCTTATGCTGATGAGGTTAAGTAGGTGTAATCTCATTAGTTAGAAGAAGTTTTAGTTTCACTTTTAATTGATTTTAAATTTTTTTTTTTTTAGAACGAACTTTCCATATAATATGCTATCTGATCGTATGCGGATTCAAGATTTTTTAATAAAAAATATTCATCACCCTATTACCCCATTCAACACATTAACAATGAATGATTTCCGGACATACAAAGCTATTCCATTGATCCATAAAGAATTTTTGGCAAAAACCAAATTGACTATTAAAGTAATAAATACGCATAATATAAGTTACACCCCTGAACTGTCACGCTTACTCACATGCATAAGATCAGGAGCAGGTACACTAAATTATCAATCCTCCTGTCCAAATGGTATCGAACGTTTGCTGGACATGTTATTTCCCAATTTGAATCATGTATTATTCATCATGGAAAACAAGAACTACGAAGAATATATTGAAAATTACCATCGCGTAATCGTAATTTATTGCAATATGACCCAAAATGAAATTTCGAAACAATTTGTACAAAGAAAAGGGAAATATTTTAAAAAGTTATATTGTTGTTTTATAGAATGGAGTTAAACGCTATACATATAAACGAAAATTTTTTACAAAAGGTAAGGGGTATAAAACTAGATATAACTGCGAATATTGAATAATTGTTATAAGTTTTCGTGCACTATGTTTTTTTAATGTTCTATCATTCATTATAAAAAATTACGCGTTTATGATTTGTTGTATTACATTCATATGTATTCCCAAAAATGTTTGTTATATTTCTTTTTATTCCTAATAAATGGTCTAACTAAACAAAAAATTGTAATTGATTACATAATCAATCATACATTGAAAACTGTTATATCGGTAATCGCATCGTAGGTACGTTATGAAGTAAATGAGAGTTGAACAATTGGAAAAGTATCATATTTTTATATCCATAATTATTAACAATAAATATAGCGAAAAAGTGTTTATCAGGAGGGTCTAGTTTCGTGGACCGCACTATATTCGAGAATTTTATCTCACCCACCTATTCTCATTGCTACCTCACAAGGGTTCTCAAAGCATCAACTATATAGCCATGAAACACATAAATAATGCGACTGTGAAGCGACGTGGTGTGAAATTTGCGAACCTCTGAGGAATACAAATCGGGCATATTTTTCGTCATGAGTTCTTAATATCTCAAGTAGAGCTCATACTATGCGTGTAATCAATATACTCATTATAATTTTTTCTATACACACAAAATATGGTAAGCTTCTAAACTCAATTAAGAAAAGGCGCAGACCCCAAATTTTGAAGAAAAGGGCAACTGAAAACGATTTCAGTCTTTATACAATAAAATGAAACATTTCAAAGAATTCAAATAAAAAATCATTTAAAACTAATTTTTTTCTTTTTTTTTTAACATTCTCACAACATTTTGGCAAACGTTTTCATTCACTTCGAAAACTGATTTTTTTTTCAATTGACGCCGTGTACACCCCGAAATTTCTTCTATTTCATTTGAACTTCTTTCCAAACGATTTCCACTATACAGTTCAGGGGGGGGGAGAAGAAATTCAACCCACCGTAACACATACCGCATATGTGTACCACGAATCCAATCAAAACAACAATCAAACGAAAAAAATATTTACCCTGCTGCCTTAATAATTCATTACCCGCCTCGCTCTACCAGATAGTTCTAAAGCGAATTTTAATAGCTTGGCCGTAACCATCCCTTGAATCGGGACGCGCCGAGCGCGGGCCTTAAAATAATACCTAATTTATGACGAATTTTAGATTCGTGTTTTTATCGGGTCGCGATATGGCGTAACGTTAATACCAACAAGTGTTAATGGCGTTAAGAATAAAAAGCGAATTTATGCGTTCGCTCGTTAATTAAGGCCAGCCATAAATAATACGGTTACTGTCGCCGAAAATTATGCTAGCGGATTCGTAATTTATCGCCGTATCGCAAACGCGTCGCTCGCATCCGTTAACAATCGCGCGACCTTTACGAGCATAGGTTCCACTGCGGACACCACGGTGTACCGTGGTTTTTCGATCGTAGCTTGCGAAAACACCGATACTTTCGAGTTAAAAATACCGAAACGAAAGTGTTCGCTGAACTATGCGAATTTCATTAATCACTTCGGTCGCGATACTCGTCTGCGAAAAGCTACAACCGTACTTACTGTCTGGTAAATACCGGCGTCAGCGACAAATAAATGATCCGCCATCTACGCCACCAATTACCGCGCCGATGTATGTACCTTACACAATGGCGCCGTGTAAATGAAGCGTACGAGCCCGAGCAACGATAGATTTATCATACCTAAGCACCGACGTTCGCGCTCGTCGCTTCATCCGCGTCAAATAACCTATGAAGCGCGAGTGCAATGCACTATTTAAAGGTCGACGACAAATCTGATCAGAAATATCCGAAGGAAAGTAAACCTTGGGTCGACCGTATGTATATACTTTCTCGAGTTTGCGACGCGCTCGAAAAGAATGTGGATTAAGACAGGACACAACTTTACGGGCTTTAAAGGGGATGCTGAAATTTCATTGGTGTAAACAGTACAATATGACATTCGGGCCGATCGCACGAATGCGAATAATGAGAACTGTTTTTTCACACGAAATACTAATATTATTATATTTTCTCCCTAAAAATTCAGCTAGTAAAAATGGGAACTGAAAATCATAAATTTTCATAAACATCCAATAATACGTATACTGTTTTTCCTCTATTCTTTGAGAATTTCCATTCAATCTGAATATCTAATCATCAAAAAGTTTAATTGATTTCTGACGACAGGAGATTCTAAATTCATATTGAACGATCTTTCAACTTCTTTATCACACTGTGTGACTACTCTATTAAATTAATAACGATTGACAAAAAGTACACCAAGCTCGTGAGCTCGAGTAATATCTGAAAATTAGAAAAAATTTATTGAAAAATATACAGTAAGAGATTTCACGTCTATATTCAAGTAAATTAAAAAAAAAGTTGATTGTGGTTCAGAAGCTCATATGAATTATGGATTAAACGGTTATTTATTTTTTTATTTTTCATTTTTTCAATAAAAATAAAAGATACGCTTAAATAAAAAAGATTCATACTGCTTCGTAGTATATATCTTCAGCAAGGGAACTCAAAAAAAAAAATGAAAACACTGAACAAGAAATGTTGTCGAATGATATGTAAATCACACCACGTCTCACTCCGACCGTAGCTGTTATGTGCAAAAGATTAGATGAATTACAATTAGGACCGAATTATGAGCCGAAGACTTCCTCAAGTATAGTCAAGACGTACCATGCCTTTTCGAGAAAAGTGAACCACGAATTGTTTACGGCTAAGCCTGATTTTGGTAGAGCGTCACAAATATGACTAAATTGCAATACAAATAGGTAAAAAAAAAAAAATGATAGGAAGACGAACGCTGGCTAAACTCGCAACGCCGAAGTTCGACGCTGCCCTAGTTTTCTTTATAACATTAGAAACCCCATCTCAGCGAGTCCCCATAGGAATAAAATTTCGCAAAATTCTTTTAGTATAAGATGAACAATTTCTTGTAATTTTCTCAAAAATAATAAAATAACTCTTTCACTGCTTCTTCTTGAAATTCTGAATGAATTCACTACTTCACAGCCTATTTTTAAAATCACTACTTTTTCACTACTTTAACTAGCAGTGAGATACTCAGCCACTGCGTCCCAACTGGGAAATCAGATGATACCCAAATGAATCAAGTATTATGATGCGAAAAGAAAAAACTGGTACGAAATGGGTGACCATCGTTCTCATGAGAAAATTTCAAGTTACGGTGAAGCGAACGAATCCATTGGCAATCATGACTTCATTGCCCACTTCTCAAATGGTACGTTGAAGATCTAGCATCAAAACACTTCATATGGTTTAAAAACCTTTATTAAAACGATGAAGACACGTTACAGTCATACCTGTGATAAAATTCTCCATGAATAACCATTAATCGGACAGTGGTATCCGTATCCGATATAACTACGGATACGTTAATGCATATTAAACGGACCCACCGAGAAATCCTCGGAGACGCATTAAAAAAAGACAAATAGCATTTATCGAGCAAACCTTACGACCATTAAGTAAATTATGAAAACTTTTGACCATTATGTAACTCTTGTTTTATACCGTTTAACAAAACGTTATAAGTATATTGCCAAGATTATAAATTTTACCCTTGTATATTCGTGTTTCGACTAAAATAGTTCTCTACATTACATCGAGGGTTGCGTCGCGACCAGTGCTAGTGCTCTTACTTTAATTGTTGCGGTTTTATTGTTCAGCCGAAGCGAGGGGCTAGCGGTACGGTATTTGACGACGCCGACCAACGCTTTGTAATAATTACGAATATGCATTAGGAATATCAACGGGCCATTATGAGCCTATCGCGTATATTGGTCGAATATTTAATGTGGAATACATTTCGGGAAGTCCATTCCCTTTCCAACACCTTGTATTTGAGGCTGTGGTCTGATAAGTATGTATCCAAGACGAATAACTCCTTACTGCTGCAAGGGTAAATTTTTTTATCGATATCTTCACAAAAACGCGGATACGTGCCTAAAAATATCCGCAAAGGTAATTCCATTTTCCATTATTTTCAAACTTTGATTATTACTTTCTCTTCCAGCCCTAAGAGGTGTAGTATGGTGCGGCTATATCCTGAACCTATAAGTACAAGATTTTCTAGAATGATTGGACAACCGTTTTCACCACCATCTCCATCTACCTTCTCCAGATCTCCACCAGCTCTGATACGCTACATCGCAGAAAAAATGAAAGTCACTTTTAAAAAAATTGAAATAATCAGAAGTATGGAGAAACTGCTTACAAAACAACTTGCGAAGAATTCAGCACCACAATAACATTCAATCTCAATTGACGACACAGAAGCAGGAGAGGAAGAATAAAATCAAAAAAGAGAAGAACAAGATTTTCAGTTCGAGTTGAATGAATTGTGTGGAAATTATTTTTTGTTTCAGTACCTACCCGTTATAAATGATTTTTGCATTTCTGAAAAAAAACCTACTCTTCTTTTTCACTTTTTCCGCGTAATTTTGTATTGGATGTATATGATTGTTGACATTGCAAAAACAAGTCATGTCCATCGAAACAGTTACCTCCCCCTTCGGACAGAAATCTCTGACCAGTACCCTTCAATTTTCGACAACCAAACTAGCCATTACCTTTCATCTCGCAGCTGCAAGTATGTATTATTTGAAATCTTTACAGATTTTCATTTCTATCTAAAAAAAATTGATTTTGTTGTCCAGTTACTTAGTTCGAAAATGGGGACAGCGTCAGCAGGGCTAAATCAGAAAATTAACTTTATATTCTTTATCTGCAGGAATTTTTTTTTCGGGATTCACTGCACCTCTGATTCGAGAACACTAACTGGCATTCAAAGACACTGAGACCGCGAACACGCATAATATATTATACTTGACGATACAGTTCACGTAACCAACTGAGTTTAATAAATTGCATAAGCGTTCGCCCGAAATACGAAACGTATCTTACGTATTTGAGGCAGAATAACTATGCAACTTATTCGACGTAACGTTTCGACCACATCACGTGAGGAAGTGGAGGGAAGCTGCGGACTAACGAAACGTTGTTTCCACAGAAATTACCGTCGATACTCTAAAACATTCGAAGATGACTACATTTCGTAGGAGAATTTTCAACATAAACTGAAACAGATAATATCGAAAGTCATGTTTTCTTTTTGAAATACATATACTCAAGAAAGTAGCGAGATTCGTAATACATAATTATATAATGAAAAAGTCTATGGGTTTATTTTTCGATTCACAGGACATGAAATAAGGGGGAGAATTCGATGACCAGACACTGAGTGATATCAGTTGAGGAATTTTTCTATGTGATGTTGTAGGAACATTAAACAAGCTAGTATGATAAGGCGGGGGGGGAGGTCATCCAACACTAAACGATATCCAATCAGGGGCGTAACTAAGGGGGGGGGATGGGGGGGAGCTTCCCCCCCAGGTGTTTTGAAAAGTTGGGAAATTTATAATTTTCAACGTTGAAATTGGGAACTTGGAATTTCTTTCGGGAAAATAAGAACTCGAATAAATTCGAACTGATGCCAAATTATATCATGTATAGCACACAAGCACTTGGCTTTTGTAAAGTTGGTAAATAAGCTTCATATTTTTAAGCTCACTGGTCGCTACCCTCATATTTATTAACAGATGTTGACTCTCGAGAAAACTCAACAATGTTCTTTCGGCAATAATGCTTTCTCTAAAATTTCATTCGTCTCCTTGCACATTTCTATATCATTATGGCCTTATGGCTGGTCATCAGCTATCAACAATAGAAACTGAGCTCTACGCCTTAGGTTTCTTTTGGTTACAACCATTCATCCCAATCATCCCTTCTGAAGCCCTATCTGAAAAAGTTGCACAGAAATGAAATATATGAAAATTATAGTTCAAAATACTTCATTATAACCTTAAATACTTTTCATTGAAATCGTATTACGAATTAGTCTCATAAAATTTTCCAACACTGTAAAAGCATGTCATACGTTTTTAATAACAAAAATTAACATTGAAATCGAGTAATTTTCACTGAAGAATATATTTCACTTGATACCATCACAGCCTTGGTCAAACATTAATATTTCTAAACAGTTCAGCTGCCTTGAGATAAATATTGTATGTATAAGATGATCAGCGATATCTTGATTTCTTCTACCTAGCAAAAAGACTAATTCAATAACACCTAATCAATTTATTAGAACAAAGTTTCAGAAATTTAAAAATTGAAAGCATCATTCTGTGGTTGTACCTCGTGCGTCAACAATGAGCTTTCGACGTATCGTTAGCCGCTTCTTCACGGGCTGCGTTCAACAATTCAAGTGCTCCTTCATCCATTAATAAATTAGCTACATCAATACCAAGTTTCTCCGCTTTTTCCATTTCATTTATCAGTAACGAATTCGGACTAATTCCGCAAAATAATTTATCAGATTTGCAAACGCGTTTTCTGAAAACAGTTCTGTCTCAAAGTATACAAAAATAACAATTTTGAACACATCGCTCACGAATTCGACTTACCTTGCTGGTTCACCCGATTCATCGTAACTGTGCCCGTTACCATCTACTATCACATTTTCTTCATCAAAAACACAATCAAGTTTTTTGTCGATGAGTTTACTTCCATCCACACTAAATACCTGACCCCGTAAAGAGAGAATATTTTGTTTCATTGAAGCGCAAACAGCGACAGGGGCAAAGCAACCACCACCTAATTTTTTTAAAAAACTCCGTTCAGCCAGAACAGCTAAAACAGTATCACGGTGCATTAAAGGCTTTAATATTGATAATATTTCCTCATCATTTTCTCGGCATTCGACAGCTATAGCTCCTTGTCCAACAGCATATAAACTGCTATTAGTATCTAATATCTAAATTAAGATTGTAAAAAATAATTTAAAAAAAATCATCAATATAAAACTACGCAGATTCTAAAGATATGAAATTACTTCATTTATTTGATCAGCCCAGCCGATTCTTTTTACGGCAGCAACAGCTAACACTATGCCATCGAAGAGATTTAATTCCTTTAATTTTTTGAGGCGCGTATTCAAGTTACCTCTAATACTTTGAACGATCACATTTGGGTAACTATGAGATAATTGAGCAGTGCGTCTAGAAGAGCTTGTTCCTACATTAGAAAGTTTTACGCAATGAAATATAATTGGAATTTTTATTTTCATTCTTACTTTGAATATGATAATTTGAAGAAAATGCCATCAAGTAAATTAAATGAATCAAATTTTTACCTATAACACTTCCGTTTGGCAATGTCTTTAAATTTAAATTTTTATGTTTGTCATGTAGAATTACACAGTCTCTGGGATCTTCTCTCCTACAGGAATATGTCAATTAATAACAAATTCTATTAAAACATTTTCAACAACAAAGGACATACTGTAATATAGCACCAATGGCTTTCATTGATGGCAGTGTTGTTGGCAAATCTTTTAAAGAATGTACAACAAAATCTATAGTTCCTGCTTCCAAAGCTTCTTCTAATTCTTCGGTAAATAGACTTTTTTCTCCAATTTTCGGAAGCGGTTTATTAATGATCTTATCTCCCAAAGTATTCATTTCAACTAAAATTTCGTAAAATCAAGAATACATATAACTAACACAAAAAGAATTCATAATTAATTAGAATATTATTCATTACCAATATCAAATTTGTATGTGGGATGTAATTTCTGCAAACGCTCGATGACAACATTTGTTTGAATCAGAGCTAACTAGAATGGTACAAAATACACGCGTCAAAGAAATGCAATTTAGTGATGTTCAAGTTTATATATTCTTATTTCACTTACTTGACTTTTTCGGGAGCCCACCCTAATAGTTTTTTCATTTGTGTCACCTGAATCGCCCATTCTGATTGAAAAACTATTACAAATGATTACGAGCTCATAGATGAGGAATAAAAAAAAAAATTAAATTCATCGTCTAGTTTACTTGAATTCGACTTCATAGAATGAGTAGTAAAAGTAAACCATGAAGTTCATTCCATTAACATATTTAATATATTCGTTTGTTTTCTTTCCTTCTGAAGGAAAGAACAGAACACGTGAACCTGAACTTGCGAAAAAAGAAGCAACTTATCAATAATTATATCAAATTTTCTTATCACTGTCTTTCTTTCAAGAAGAACACGTGACCATGAGCCATACTAGAGGTCAGCCGGAAAGCCCGAATCCCGAAATCGGGTGTTTTGAAATGAAAACTTTTGATTGGTGTTCAAAATCTTAACGTCATCGCGAGGAGTTGAAAACCATAGACATTGGATTATCCAATGTCTATGTTGAAAACGCGCGTTGGGATCCTTCAGCGAAAGAGTCGGTACCTGGTGGTAAAACGATGAACTACTGAAAACGGGGATTTCATTTGTTTCGTTTCTTCTTTAATAAACGATAATAATTAACTCTTTCTCGTTATAATTAATTTAATTTCATCATTATAACGTGACAAATTTAGATTGTTATCTTATACAATGTTACCAATCACATGAGTCTTAAAGTTACCATTTAGTTTACTGATGAGGATTTACCACCACTAGTCGAAACCCCAGTGAACGAGTTCAATGACCCCTGAAATTACCATTAAAAATTGATTTTGAAAATTTTTCCAAATTCCAAGTACCTTACTTGAGCCTTCATATCAGGGGCGTAACTAAGGGGGGGATGGGGGGAGCTTCCCCCCCCCCAGGTGTTTTGAAAAGTTGGGAAATTTATAATTTTCAACGTTGAAATTGGGAACTTGGAATTTCTTTCGGGAAAATAAGAACTCCAATAAATTCGAACTGATGCCAATTTATATCATGTATAGCACACAAGCCCTTGGCTTTTGTAAAGTTGGTAAATTTGGAATTTTTGAAGACAAAAAAAAAAAAAAAAAAAAAAAAGGTCAACAGTTGGGAAAATTTCATGATATTAGTTGGCAATTTCTGGTTCTCCCCCCCCTGAAGAATGTCTTCGTTACGCCCCTGTATCCAATATGAAGTTTTGCAATTCTAAACTGGTTTCATAACAACTGAATGTGGTATTCGATATTGAATACTTGACAAGTTGGTAGTGTATCTATGAATGTAAATCATAGCATAGATTAACCATGATGATAAAGCACGAGTCAAGTTTAATGAAAACTCTTCTTGGATAACAGAGACGTCGCTGGCGAGATCCACCAAACAGCCCTGAATATGGAGCGAAGCCTACTGTACCCCCCTGATTCAATGGCCGAATGGTGCTTTCAATACGATTGGGCCGATGCGAATTTCGAGATAGGTATATTTCTAAGTACTTGGTATACATGGTGGTGAAGAAATTTAATTATTTATTTCATTAATTACAGTCACTGCGACCTATTTTTGGTTATTCACAACAGAGGGTGATTAAATTTAGGATAACATTTTTGATACTTAAAATAAATTGTCAAGTTATAATTTACAATAAATAATTTTTCGTTAATAAGTATTTTGATGGTTCGCTTGACAAAATTATTTAATTTTCAATTTTAATTTTAACAGTTCAACATAGTGCAACCATACGACAGTATGGCTCAACTATTCACAATCAACTCGAAAGCCGAAGTACCCGACATAGACTTATGGTCAAACACTGACCCAAGAGCCAGTCCACATTGAAACTCACGTCCATTAAATCTCACCTTATTATTAGAAAAATCATTCTCAGAAATAGGTACTATTATCCAGGACACTTACTTCTTACCTCAACTGTGAAGAAATCAATAAAATAAACTGTCAAGTTATAATTTACAATAAATAATTTTTCGATAATATTTCAACTGTTGACTGGAC
Organism: Phenacoccus solenopsis; assembly: GCA_009761765.1. Taxonomy (NCBI): domain Eukaryota; kingdom Metazoa; phylum Arthropoda; class Insecta; order Hemiptera; family Pseudococcidae; genus Phenacoccus; species Phenacoccus solenopsis. The sequence goes on from CM019752.1 coordinate 16,335,450, forward strand.
AAAATTACTAATTTTTCAATTTTAATTCTAATAGTTCAACACAGCGCAACCTTACGACAGTATGACGCAACTATCCACAATCAACTCGAAAGCCGAAGTACCCGATATAGCCTTATGGTCCAACATTGATTCAAGAGCTGGCCCATATTGGAACTCACGTACAATTAATCTTACCTTATAATTGAAAAATCATTCAGAAAAAGGTTCAATTATCCAGGACACGTACTTCTTATCGCAACCGTGAAGAAATTAATAATGTATATTGTTACTCTTCTGTTTAGGCGCATAAATTTCCCATCAGGGGGAAGGGAGTTGTCACGACGATATTGCATCAAAAGGGCAACTTCCTAATAAGATACTCTGGGGTCTTGAGGCCAGCATCAAACGCGGAGAAGCGCATTATAGAATGGAGTTCGCTGGAATCCTTCTATTTTCTTTTCACCCAATACCGAAGACGTTGGTGCATGGATGCGACACTCGAGAATGGGACACTCGGAAGGCTCCTCAATCATTCGAAGCATCGAATTATGCGGAGCCGATGACTCGTACTCTACACCTCGTGTTTTTCGCCTCAGCACAAATCGAGGTGAGGGAAGAAATTTTGTGATATCATCATCACTGAAGAAATCGTTTGAAATTTCAATTGTAAGTATATACCAACTAATCACCAGAACACCTGACATCTTTATTGAACTTTCTGCATTCCAACAGTTTCCCGCACATGCGGGTAAGATTTGGAAAATTAATGCTATAGTTCCAATGTATCTGACGCAATATCAAAGCGTTCGCTAACGAGAGATGAAAAAAAAGGAGAAATATTACACCAAGTATAAAACTTCACGGATACATTAACGCGATAAGGCACGTCTTAACGCCACTTATTCCAGCTTATCGTTGAATCGCGTCTTCCACGCAGTATACTAGCTTCTACAGCATCAATCACGGTGACATCGTCTCTTCGTAATTGATCGGAAATAGAGTTCAATTATTTACATTATCCGTTCGACTTCATTATGACTCAGCGCATACAGCGCATATTGGAAATTACAAATTTTATCTAGATCTACTTCGACCTCCCGACATTCAAGTTTTTCAAATTCCTCGTTACGCTACCGCTAATGTAGTACTGATTTAATGGAAATGCGTAAAGTTGCTTTCCTTCACATATAAATTACAATGCCGGTGAACTTGTTCAATTTCAGATAATTATCATCCTAATACTCATCGAGAAATTAAGGTAGACTTTCGAACACCACTCAAGACGAGTTGTTTCACAACTATGTCCATTTAGTGCGATTTCAGATACTGCAGTACCCTTCATGAAATCAGAATGCTGTGTTCATATAGAATAAATGAAATTTTAGCAACAAGGGCAAACCTTTGGTATCTTCGTTAAAATAATTCGAAAACTGAAGATATGAATCGGAAAAATTCAACATTTTGAAGCCTACAATCTAATTTAATTTTCAACTTCAAACCTCAATATATTTCTGAAAAAACTCAACAGTCTCTTTGCAGGGAACAAAAATTGGTTTTCATTCTGTTTTACGATATAGAACAATCCGATAAAGTGGAATATCCAACCATCCAATTTATTGGCGACTCTGCACTTCGGGAAGAAAGTTTTCAAAACTCGACAAGATCCGACAATGGAGCCAACTTAAACTTGTCAAGGATGGAAAAGCCCAACGATATTGTTAGCAACATAGAACAAAATGTAGAACACGATGTTATCTCGATTGAATAACAACATGATCGACAGAGTATATATATAATTGCTCAAGATACACTACTTTTATGCTTACTAACCTATCTAAATGATATAGTGTCGCGATCGCGTCTCCGCTCGAACGAATTCGAGCTTAAAGTTAACGACCATTGTGAATCTTCGTCTTGGCAAATAAAACAAATAATTCGCTACCATTATTTCAAACCACGTAAAATTAAAAAAAAAAAAAAAAAAAAGGAGAATAACGTAAAATGATAGGCACTAAAATCCGAAAAGTTAAAGCCAAAGTAGTGTTGGCCCTCCACGAATACGATGTGAAACAACAAACGAATTTCGAACGGATGCTGACGAACGCGTCATGTGTGGCGCAGCGTCTCCTGGATATTGGTGCGGAAGAAATAGTCTTCCTGCCTGGGGTCGAGGGCCCCGACGAAGCGGAATGCATCACCGAGAAGCGCTTTCGCGTGAATGCGATATATCAAAAGCGTCCCCTGCACACTTTGGCGACCCAACGCATCGTCGCCAAACCAGATTTTAAGAAGTGATGGGCAAGAAGCAATGGGGTTATGTAAACACGTCAGTAACGAAAACATTCATAAAACCGCACGTCGCACCTCTAGTAGCCGAACTTATAACGGACGTCACAGCACCACCACCGCCTCCTTAACAGGCATCAGAGGATGATAATGCTTCCTTCACCACAGAAGAGGACCTGATGATTGTAGTTGAATTCGTAGCTCGCATAGAAGAAATTCGTAGGTCTCTTACCACTCAAAACATCGCGTCAATTCATCCAATCGTAAGATGTAATTTTTTTCTTCTTTTCTCATGAACGATCGCATTATTCATTACAATATCAGTGGAGTCGACTAATTACGTACCAGCACAACCAGTACTCAACTCGAACACAAATAATTTCAACACTAAGCAAGAAACAGAATTTTTCAACTAAAAAGAAAGGGGAAAAGGTACCACCAAATAAATAAAAATACGAAATATGATACATACGCGAATGGACACGGAAGTAAACAATAAATTAGCTTTTTAACCCTCTCATACGAAGTCGATTCTTAATACAACAATAACGGACACCTGTTTCTGTCGCCACCACATCAGGTGCAGTAGGCTCGGTAGTAATGAAAAAATATAAAATTAATGGTCATCTCCCGCGGCTAGTTTACATTTGCAACCAACGAAAAAGGAGAATCGAATACTTCGTAAGCAATAACACACACGTGTATTTATACATAGTCTACTCAGGCGGCGAATCGGCATAATTATTTTTCGACTATAAATTACTCGTTCGTAGGAATCGAACTGCTGGAAACCCTTGTCTTCTAATTTTTCCCATTTTCGCGTTTAAAAGGGTCAACAATAATGAATTTCTTTCGGTCAATCAAATTCCCCATTGACTGCACTAGGTTGATAATGACGCATGGAAAATATACGATTAATCGTTTCCGTTAACAGGTATGATGGATGAGTACGTTTACTGCGAGAGTACCTAATTGATAGAATCTCGATCGAAAATATTACGATGGAATGACGAAAACGAATCAGATGTAAAATACGTACTCCATTCGAATTTGCATCTCATAAATTGCAAATTTCCTAGTATCGCGATTTAGTGCTCTATCTGTACGTGAGAGTCTAATACAAATGCACTAATCACATTACCTAACCTTCTCATTCGAAGTGACAGTTTAATGAAAATAGTAAGTTCGACGCTACTTGACATTTAAATAAAAAATCAATTTTGCACCCATCATTTTATATTTTTCAGTACATAAAAATTACGAGGAAAACGGGACCATGCTGCAGACTCAGGAGACTTCACGTCTTAGAAACGTCAACACAGGATTTCAGGAAAACCTATTCAGGAAATAAGAAAGGAGAGAACACAGAGAAAGTTCAAAGATGTGCATGAAAAGGTGTACTCTAGAAGACCAGAGAATTACATCCGTATAGGGTTAACCATAACCACCCTAGTACCTGCTCCATTAGGAAGTTGCGTGGTATGCTCAATCAACAGTTTCTTTCACATCGCATTATTTTTAACCACAACAGAGATTTTATTAATTATCCTCGGTTTATAATTATTTGTTTACTGCATTTCTTATCACTGATTTCCTTCTCACTGATACAACAGAAAATTCGGTCATTTTAATTTTCTTCTATAAGTAAAATTGGTAACCTACTACTTTAAAATCGATTTTCCAGCTTTACATTTCCCACTGATTTTCTTCTTACCACCAAGGTGGAAAATTCGTTCATTTTAATTTTCTTCTGTAGGAAAGGTAACATAGTCGTACTTTATAAAATACTTTTTACACTTTTCTCAGCGTTACTTTCTTTTTAGTAATGAACAAAATTTCATTAATTATCCTCTGTATGCAATCAGTAGTTGACTGCGTTTATAGCAATGATTTCCTTCCGATCCCTATGGCTGAATATTCCTCCACTTCAATATTCTTCTATAAGAAAGGTAATTGAAATTGATAATTTCTCCATTCTGTAAAATTAGGCATTTTAATGTACCTCTGCAGGAAAGGTAACGCAGTACAAAAACGATTTTTATCTCTTATCATGTTTGAAAACTTGTTAGGTAATAGATTGATAATAGGGTCACTTCCCTTTTAACAACAAAGGAAATTTTATAAATTATTCTCAGTTTGCAATCAGTAGTTCACTGCGCTTCGAACAATGATTTCCTTCTTACCGCAATCACTGAAAATTCGGGCCTTTAAACTGTCTTCTATAGAAGAGGTAACTAAGATTGATAATTCATCCGTTCTGAAAATTCGGGCATTTTAATGTAATTTTGTAGGAAAGAAAATCTAGTACAAAATCGATTTTTATTCCTTATGTTTTGAGAATTTGTTAATGAATTCATCTCCTTCTCGATTCGAGCACACCACTTTTGTATTAACTGAATTTTGTAATGCAACACGTATTTCTTACAACGAAGTATCTTCGCTAAGGCCTATGACACACGAGCAGTATTTTACTGCTGCAGTCCCAGTTTGCAATCAGTCCTTCACTGTGTTTTAAGCAGTGGTTTCCTTCTTACCGCTATGATTGAGATTTCGAGCATTTCAACTGACCTCTGTCAGATTTTTTCTCTCGGTAAATTTCTTCTCAACAAAACGGAAACTTTATTAATTATTCTCAGTGTGCAATCATTCGTTCACTGGGTTTTAAGTAATTCTTTCCTTCTTACATTTCGGCTAAAAATTGGGGCATTTTAATTTACCCCTACAGGAAAGATAACGAAGTACTATATTTATTACTTTACATATATGATATGTATTCAGTCATAATAATGACAATTGGGGCTAAATAAGTGAGGGAGCTCCTCTGGCATAGAGTTAAGACATTCCAAACAATTTACAATTTATTTTTGCACGTGACTATCTTGTTGATTACACGTTTCAAGAGAAGTGTAAAACATTCCATACGAACTTAACTTTATAAGGTACAAAATAGAGAAAATAGAAAAAATGTCAAAGCCAGAGGAAATGTCAGTTGATGATTGGGATAATCGTTCACGATTAGAAAAATAGATCATTTTTACTAAAAATGAAGAGTATATTTTCTACGAATTCGTAATTTGTGTTGAAGAAATATTTAATGATGCAACAACTGCTATTCGCCATCAAGGTACTGACAGCAATATAACAATAGTAATGATGAGCAAAACAAATGCTCGCAAGATATGTTACATTTTCTGAAATCAGAAAATATGCACTATTTCATTAGGCTACATCAAGAAACCCAACAGCCTTACAGTACTCCGACGTTAAACCTCGAGGAAAATAATTCACAAATTGTTTCTCAAGTCATAACATAAATTATATTTTAACGACCTCAAGAAATTACAATTTCCTAATTTTTTACACCCTGCGTTTATTTTCTTTCATCCCAACATTTCGAAAAAAAAAAAAAAAAAAAAAATTAATTCAACAGATGCTAAAATATTCTCAAACGAGTCGGTTCTCAGCTCGTTTGAATATCTACCGGCGGCCGACTCTGCGCCTAATTTATTTCAGCAGTTTACGACAACGCGACCTATTTTAAATCTCTAGAAACTGCACTCCAGAGGCCAATTATACCTGCTATTGTTTCTCTCCCAAATATACGTAGTAGTAAAATATACCGACAGAAAAGAAAAAATATCAAGCTCCCGAAACAAGAGTAACACCGTCGGTAAACAATTGGCTGTTAAATTTTACCCAAATTACTTTATATACATTCGCATTAAACGATCCTCATGTATCGAAGCTCTCTACAGCCCAGCAATGAAATTTCAAATGATCCACGATTCAGATTAGAATTCGACGACATTTCACTGTACGCTAATAAAAGCGAATTTCGAACCCACAACATCCCGAATATCGTTAACGTTCGTTCGTTACAGGCTCGACGACTCGACTCGCCCGCGTACGTCCACCACACACCGACACCGTTGACTCGCGTGTACCTCGGAGTCGTAAAAATTTGTTATCATTTGTTCGAACGTGCCGAGCGAAATTTTATCGCACAATCGAGTCCTATTCGGCGTAAACGAATGCGGTAAGTTTATTAAATTGAAAAGTTCGATTAACGCAAAAGGGTTGAGAATAAGGGTAGCGTGTAAATAACGAATAAAACTAAAAGGTAAATTGGATGACCGTCTCTGGTGGCTCATTATTTTCGGATATGTTTTATTCCATTCCATTCTGCTATCCCTCACCGAGGTCGCAGGTCTTCCCATACTCAGCGATACGTGCATATTACTCGAAAGCGCCGCCATGGCGAAATTTTCTTAATTAAGCTCTTACTATGGACATTATTCATACCATCCTATTTGTTCGGCATTATCCACCGATGTATGAAAAAATTTCAATATTAACAATTTTGCAGAGGACGCACCGTATAGAAGATATAAACAAAGAACTGATTTTCGATAGGGAATTCTAAAAATTGGTATATTTTGACCTCCCTATTTTGGACTTACTAATGACTTTTTGAGAAAACTGTCTTACCCATTCTGTAGGAAATTTAACGGGGAACATTTTTTGACATAATTTATTTTGACGTAGAATCCTTTTTTTCGAAGATATTAGCAAAAAACAGTTGAAAAACTGTTTTTTGCGGGGTTTTAGCCCCCTCCTGGGGTTAGCTCACCCCTTAGGAATGACAAATTTTTACACTTTGTTAAGGACACCATTCTGCACACATGATGTGAAATTCAGCTCACTACCATTTTTTTCCAGGTTCAATCCTTATTTCGCTGTACTATTCAGCAGGTTCTTACCCTTAGACACTTCGAACCTGATAAATTAGCGCGCTTAGCACTAATTTACAATATAGGGCAAATACTCGTATATTTTTCATTTCACGTCCGTATACTTGAAAATAAATTATTTCATTGCAGGTATTATCTCGTAGAAGAAAATAAAGGACTTTATAAAAATAAATATTTTTTGTAAAAAAAAAAAAAAAATCAGAAACCCCGACGTTTTTTCTTTTTTAGACATCCTGAACTTGAAATAAAAAATTTTGATTTAATTTTAAGAAATATTCCCATTGAGTACAGGTGCTGAAATTTTGATGTTTTTTATAGGTGCTTCAATATATTCGAGATAGACCTACCCTACTATACCAAACTAGTTAAAAATGAATATTTATCCTTCTCCCTGCCGAACTCAGCCACGAGTACATCTTTTGATTTACGCGATCAGGAAATTTCCGGGTCGCGCGTCTCGCAAACGTATTCGATTTTAATTACCACCGATCGTCGCGCCCTAAGCACAAGGCGTCACGCCAACATCGTCGACGTTCATCCTCCATCGTCGACTCGAAAAAGCGGTAACATTAAAAGAACATTACACGGGGTAAAGTTAATGTCACACGTTATACGAAAATCGGATGAACATTTACATACATGAATTTAGAGAATAATGCGCTCGCGAAAGGAAAAGACGGAATATCGTTTGTATAGTTTATTACGCTTCGTTGGTAATACAGCAGCGTCGAACGTTTATTCAGATATATGTTACTCGCGACATTCCCTTAAAAGGCTGAGAAGTAAAACGTTCCGGTTACATTTTGACTCGGATACGCCTCATTTACAACGCACCGATAAGGTCTACAGCGTGCACGCTATTAGAAACGAGTTAAAAATTTTTATGCATTGAATTGACACCGCACCGCGTACTACTCCGATATTAGGATTTACTTTTGAAAATCCACGCACACTATATAGCCAACAAGTAGATATAACCCTCTTGAAGAATTCTACCGACGTAAAAAGATACTTCGCGATATGATTTGTTTCGATTCGATTTCCTCGCTTAAAAAGCTTGTCTACTTTAAAAATATCTACGCACGAGTACTCGATACGCAAGTACGAACAACCCCTCCGGTATCGGTACGACGCTTCTTTACTTGCAAACAACGGTACACTAATCCAAATTTATTACGTTAAAATCAACTTAGTCGGAGCTCGTTTGTCCGTACACCGCGTTCTTTTCGCGTAATTATGGGATGACCAGAAAGCGAAAGACTGGAAACGTTACCGATAAGAAATTCGATTTTCGATGATCGAATTTCATTTCGGTCTCGCGAACCGCTTCAAAGAAAACCTCACGTAATTTAATAAACGACCATTCGGCTAAGGTACCGAACCATTGCAATATGGAAGTTTGGCAACGAAAAAAAAACCTCCATTTCCATGTAATCAGTGTCCAGCTGGAAGGGAAATGCTGGTAACTTGGATTCGATGACGAGATACAAAAAATAAAAATGATTAAAAAAATGGTAACTACAAACAAACTAATTGTGAACGTTTTTTGGTTAAAACGCACAAACGAATATTATCTTAAACACGAAAAAAGGTTTTTGCTGTTCCTCCAAACATATTCACAAAATTTTTCGAATTAAGAACAAAAATTACAAATAAAATATCAAAATTTGAATAGCTGTTACCTTTTCCTTGACACAAAAAACATTCACAGAATTACAATCCAACGACGACAAAAAAAAAAAAAAAAGAATAACTAGAATAGCTGATTATGAAAATCTCATTCGTTTGGAACTATTATTATACTTTCTGAAAAACAAAATACTGTACAAGGTACTCTCTTTTCATTTCTCAAGACAGATGTTGTCTTTCGGTTTTTTGGGCCACAGAATCCTCAAAACCAGTTCGTAGTCTTGGAAGAAAAATTGTTTTGCTATGAACGTCAAGTGCTTACGGACTGATTTACAAAAAAAAGATACCTGTTTTTAAAATAAATTAACAATCTCAAAAAGAACCTAATTTCAAGATTGAATGTTTCATTCAAAACAAATTGACACTTGGAGAACTCTTGCACAAATTTATAATAACAAAACAAATATCAGAGTACCGCAACCCTACATGTTCGACCAATCACAGTCGATTCAGGCTGTATAGATTTTAGGATTTTTTGTTTTAGTTGGACAATACTCCAGCAATGGAGTGCCCAAGTCAAAATGATGAATGCCACATGATCAACATACTCGACGTTTCGCATACAGAAACGGCCATTATTACCACGTAGTGTTGCCGTCGAGCGAGACGAGACGAGATTTCGAGACTCTCGAATGAAGATCTCCAAATTCGAGACTAATTCTCGTCTCGAGTTTCGAGAAATAATGATCGAAATGTTCGAGATAAGAAACTGTCTCGACTTTTTCGAGACGAGATCGAGATTTCTCGACTCTTTCAAGACGAGATTTTCGGGCTGTTTCGAGACGAGAATCTTGGTAGTTTCCTAAAATACCAAACTGAGAATAAATAAAATATTTCAACCTTCTCAAGCGCGTAATTATCGAGGGTAAAATGTTTTACAATAATGGGTTTTTATCACACTTATTAGTTGTTTGTTTGCATGAATATTTTTCAACTCTGTTCATGATACGAACTCATGAAATTACGAAAGTAAGTGGAATTACAATACCTAATTACTTATATGTACTTATAGCCTCATATCATCCATGTGAGTAATCTTTCCTCGGCATTTTCCATTGTAATTTTATACTCGAACATAGGTTTGTGTTCATATATGTAGGTGATGAGTCATTATAGTATCTAGCTCCGTAGGTCGGTAGGGCCTAATAAAATTTTTTTTATAGGAATCATTCAATTTATTAATGATTTAATTAAACTGATTTTTAAAAATAAAATAAATTTATTATTTATAAATAATTTTTTTTTTTTATGATTTTAATTTTAAGATTATCATTATAAATATGAATTTTTATACCTTTAATTTTTAATATAATAAATTTTTAATTTTTAATACTTTTGATTCTACAATAACTTTCTCACTACCTACGTTTAATAGGAACGCAAGTATGATGATGCATCCTTAAACGCTATACTATTGCTCCTTGTTCCTGATTCCTTATCTCTTTTTCGATTTTCATTTTTTTCTTTAATCTGGCGAGTTCACTTTTCAGTTGTCAACTTGTCAGTTGTCACTATTCCTTTAGTTTGTTCAACGTGCAATAAGTGCAAAACGAGAAAATTCCGCGGTTACCGAGAGCGGTCCGCGCAAAAAAATTAAATATGCGGAATGTTTTACAATTTTAAATAGTGATGGGAGTAAAGTAGCTAAGTGCAAAATATGCCCCAAAGAAAAGAACTCCGTGATAAAAATGAAAAATTCGAGCACGACCCATCATGTCCAAAAACTAATCAGCTTTAAAACACCACTTCCTTCACACTTCCTCAAACTTTCAACTTGATCTATCAAGTTTTACTTGAGTTATCGCGCGAGAATAAAAAACCTCAACTCACGCCTTCTCACGCCAAGTCACGTCCGATCAGGTCCAAAAAGCTAATCAGCTCTGGAACTCAACTACCCTAACCCTCCTTCCGGATTTCGTTCCGATTCGATCACTTTTACTCGAGTGATCGCGCGAGAACGCGAAGAAAAAAATAAATAAATGATTAAATAAATAAATAAACAAACAAACAAACTAATAAACTGAATGAACGCAAAGCAGATTTACTTTGAAAGTCAAGTTCGCTAAAAATTAGAACATCGTGCAACACTTTAAACCCATCTCACCTTTTCAAGAAATCTCGATCTTGTCTCGAAGAAATGGAGAAAATGTTCGTCTCGAGTCTCGTAATAACATTTCTCCTCTCGAAATTTTCGAGACAAGACTGATTCTCGAGTTTCGAGATTTTTTCGAAACGAGATTCGAGACAAGACGAGATTTCTCGGTCTCGACGGCAACACTAATTACCAGGGAGCGGATTTCATGTTTAAACGCATATTTTTCTGATTTAAACCGCATCTTTACCCATTTTAGGGCATATTCGCCCAAATTTCAAATTTTTAGAGCATATTTTGCTAATTTGCAACATTGTTTTCCCCCAATTCCTCAGTTTTTCGACAATGTGAAACGCAAACAAATACTTGCGTACAAATTTGCGCGGCTGGTTTCTGTTGACGTTGAATGGAGTTTTAGTTTGAACAAAAGCATAATGTACGATTACCGACAAAATTTTACTGTGGAAAATGTAAGATATCACATGTTGACTTCAGTTCATCATAAGTTTGGTCAAAACCAATGAATGTTTTTCATTTTTGCAAAAATTCATTATTTTTTTCATTTTTCAGCTCGAAATAATCAAAAATCTACATTTGGACACTGAAACATAATAGATGAAGTCACGCTCTTTAAAATGACACCCATATCGTTGGCGCATACTTTTTTTGTTTTTAGAGCATATTTTGTACATTTTTTAGCGCATAAATATGGCATATTTTACCGTCTTCAAGCTCATGAAAATCCACTCCCTGATTATAATCAATAAAAAATCCTATCCCAATTCAAATTCTAAAACATATTTCTGAAAACACTAGAAATATTTATTCATTTTTAGGGCATAAAAAAAATGTCCTGAGTAAATGAATATTCGGTAATCATGGTGTCATCACATACATAAAGCTACAAGGAAAAAATAATAACAAAAATAGACGAAAAATCAGCGAAAATTGGAATAAAATCCTGAGTCCTACATATTGCACCCATATAGTTTTTTTTTTTTTTTTTGGAAAATTATGGGACACATTTTTGTATCTGAGAGCCTCAAATTTCGAAATGAATGTTAATAGCTCTTTATATTCTTTCATTTTCATGAAAAATCGAGTAATTGCATTGATTTATGGATTTATGTACCTTCGTTCACTGACACCAATATTCTAAGACTTTACGTGTTTGAGATATTGCAGTCCAGAGATCAAAATTTTGCCTTTTTCCCTTATAAAACTTCATTTACGTCAGTTAATGTATAAATTTTTTCAAAAGGCCTGGGGGTACAAAATTCATAGTAAGGGATCTGGTATGTGTATATGATTCTGGCATATTTCATAATAATATCTAAATAATGAATTCCCCCCCCCCTGTCGCGATTTTAATCGCTTCGCGCTTTTTCCTTTATCTAATAATAATACAATCACGATCAATGGCACAACAACAACCAGAAGGATCAGCAAGACAACCTCAAGCAGGACCATCTCAACCAGCTCCTCAACAACAATCACGATCAGTTTTGTAATTGAAACGCAAGTTCATTTATTCGATCGTTATTATTTGGTTACGCGGTCAAATCAGTGTTCTGTACTCTTAAAGTTATAAAAAAATGATACTGAATAAAGGTCAGTTCGATAACAGTACTCAAAGAAGAAAGATTCCTTTTTTATTATCTTGATTATTCTTGAGAAAATGAAGGTTTTTCTCAATATGGTAGCAACACACCGTAGTATCGTTCTACATGCGAGTCAATTTATATACTAACAAATTTTACTTGTTTCTCCATTCATTCTTTTCTTTTTCTTTTTTTTTTTCATTTGTGTAGTTATGTCTTCTACAGAAGAACAGTTAAAAACATTAAATCAAAGAAGAAAGATTCTTCTTTATTCATCTTGATTAGTCTTGAGAAGATGAAGTTTTTTCTCAATACCCCCCCCCCACCCCGCAGATTAACTATCTATTTACGCTATCATGCTTTGCAACCAACTGACAATGGATGAATTCTTCCAAGAAAGAATTGTGCATTTCGGTACTTATAAAAACAATCTCATTGGAACATAGTGTTGCTCTTGATTGATTTTTATTCATACTTCAATTTTTTTTTCACTTACCAACTCGAAAAACAAAAATGATTGAAATAACGAATTTTTGCTTGAAATCTCGTGTAAAATGAATCGTACGTAGTAATGTGATATGTAGGCTCTCATATTAAAGCAATGAACCGATGTGCATAACTATATCACTATTATAGATGGCTTCAGGCTGAAAACCAAAGTAATGCGAATTCCGTCGTATGCCTTTCCGTTATCTTCAGAATATGTAATTTTTTCCCCCGAACTTTTATACTCGTAAAAATTACCTAACCGCGATATCAGCGTATGCTCGTCGGTCGAGCTATTTCGATGCGGTAATTAATTACTCGAAAAAGTACAATAAAGGCCGCAGAATTCGCCGCCAGATATAAAATAACGAGCTTTTTCGAATTACTCGCGTATCGGACACGTCATAAAGAAAGGAATTAAATTTTCCATGGGTCGTTCTGGTTTGGTCATTTTTCGTTGCTTCGGGTGGCACTTGAAAACCCTTTATGGTCGTTTGAAATTTCCCTGTATCGTATTCGCAGTCGAGCCGGTATACGTGCGTGACTATTTGCGAAATTCTGAAAATGTATTTTGACGAGGTACGTTTGTGGCGCGACCGCCGAGAATTGCGTATAGCGGTAATAGAGGACGTCGACGGTGGCCGAACGATAATGAGAAGCGGGCAATGGTACGAGCTTTTTTAATTCGCTCGTTTAAGTGGATGATAAACAAAACGACGATTCCCTATTACAATTTGGACAGATTAAAATGTATCGCTGAAGGATTTTATTTTGAGATTGCCTTCGACGCCGATTTGCGTATAATCGTCGCGAAAAAACATTCGTCAAGTTTCCTTCTCCCTGTTGGTTGTAAATCCAATATCAGCGATGATGTGGTATATAAAAAACGCGTAAAATAATGGAACACAAAAGAGTAAACGCGACGAAAATGTAAACGCGGAATACGAACTTATTTTGTACGAGAAAAAAAAAACGAACCTACGATAATAACACGGAATAATGTCGTTTCCCTCTTGTTTAGAGAGAATTTAAGGGAAGTAATAACTCGAAAAATAGATCGAAAAAAATGTTAAAAAACCGTTCCTTTTGATCTTTTAATTTCGAATCGGTTGATATCGGATCAAGACGCGAGGATAGGTGGGTGTATAACAATAGCTTCTGGTATTATTTGAAGATCAAAAGGTACCGAAAGGTATTTCAATTTCTTCCTTTATTTTTTTTTTGCTTGCTGTCGCGAATCACGGTGATAGAAAAAAGAATTGGAAAACTCGGCGAGAATCATTAGCGAGATGATTGAAAATTCATTGCGATGAAATTCATCATTTTGTAGTAATGTAGTGAGTATTCTTTCATTCTGATTCCTTTCTTGATAATCTATGTATATATTTATGATTAACTCACATTCGATTACTTTCAGTGAGATACTTGGATTAGACCGTTTCCGTTATCCTCTCTGGAGGAATGAACTGAACCCTGATGGACTAAACACATTAATAAGACTCACGGGAATTGTGTTTGGTGTTCTAAAAACGAAGCAGCGCTCAAGAGGCATCAGCGGATAACCTTGATGAACTCGTGAATCAGTTACCACAAATGAATCATCATGACGTGTTAGTCTTTTATTCACATTCTTGAATAGTAGAAAACTCATTCGGAGTAATTTCTTTCCCCTTATTTCTGTATTTGTTTATAAGTAAAATTCCTTCTATTCGAGGAAGTTATCAATTTTCTCAAATTTCAAAGTAAAATAAAATCTATTGCTGAAACGTCAATTGATCGAATTTACAAGTATCCAAAATTCTCCATCTTATCATTCGGCTTTCAGAAATTCCGCTATCTTTTCGACACATTAATTTCCAATCGGTCGAACAAATCGAATCATCAATAGAGAAAACTTATCATCCAAAACCGGCGCAAAAATTGTATCCCGAATGTTCGGCCGGATGGTTCATAAGGCCATAAAAAAAGGTACTTTCTTCCAACTCCGTCGAGTGGTATTCAGCTGTCACGGGTATTATCAACTAGCACTACTTAACCGATACCATCCGCTCGCCATCACACAGCCGTAGTGTGCGAGAACGAAAAGAAAATAAAGTTTGTTAATCCATTTACTATATAAAAGGGACTCGAAAAGGGTACAAAAATGAAAAAGAAAAAGGAAGCTATAAGAATTTACGATGCAAAACGTATCGTTAGGCTAGGGTGGTAAAAGAAAGGAAATAATGAACGAAACAGAAACGAATTTAGACGCTCCGAAAAATATGAGCTCGTATTCAATGAGCCGACCGACAAAATCACCGCAAATATGGAAAGCCTCGTGAAAATTCATTGGTTCCTAAATCCGCCGCCAACGAATTTCCATCCCAGATTATCCCATCAGGTGTACTGCGGATAATAAATGTAAGTCAAACAAATACCTGCGATGAAATAAATTTGTCGACTAGAATTAAAAAATTCTCCTCACCTCGGACTATTCAGCGCTTCGCTAGTGAATCTGACCTAAAAAAGAATCGAATTCCCCTACTACCAACCACCGAGTATACGGAATCGCGAATTTGGAAAACCCTATTCGGCATTCGCTTTCGTAACGTGGAAGAACTTTTCGCCTTTTCCAACGTCTCTTCAAAAACGGCTGTTATATTTTAGTACTGTTATTAGGAAAAAGCGACTACGATGATGAGATGACATTCCAGACGGTAGAAAAAACAAGAAAACTTTACAGTCGACTGCATTCCAAACTATCACCGTCGTCGAGTCCCTTACACGCGTAAACGGAAAAGCGTTCGAACGTTCGAGTGGTTCGGGCGCCAATGATAATATCGAAATTCGAGACGTTTAACGCGGTAAATGTGTGCCGCGTCGGCTCGTACACACAGCTTCCCGCAACTTCGCTCCTATCCAAACGTAAAAATAGACGAAAACAGAATGAAACGTCGAAATATTACGAAAATTTATGAATATCACCGCGCCTCCGAATTTCTCTTTCCTTTATTTCTCCTTTCTTTCGAACGTAAGGCCATAAGCCATAACGCCCCAAAGAGGAAACCAAAACTCAAAGAATTCCCATGGCAGATTGAAAATTTATTGAATGAAAAAAAAAAAGGGTAAAATGGAATTCTCGATTATGAAACATTTTTCGTTTTTTTATTAGTCCAGTTGGCTCTCGAAAATATTCCCTAGTCCAACGATAAAATAAAACAAGCGTCATCGTAATTTTTTGGGAGGCTGTTTAGCAATGAGTAAGGGTGGAGTATTTTATTCCCAAGCTGAATCTTGTTCATTTTTCCAAATCAGGAAGTTTTTGCGCTGATTATTACACATCAGCATTGCTACCTTTACAGCGGAATTGCCAAAGAAAATATACCAGGGACAATTAATCGGCTCCTTTTTCAGTTTTTACGTTTTTTTTTTCTTCAAAAATGCTTTGATATTTCTAAAAAAAAAAAAAAAAAAAAAAAAAAAAAAAAAAAAAAACTTCTTATTAAAAAATAATCATTTTGTGATGACATTTCAACAATACGATGAAATCGTCTCTCTTCGCATACCTTAAATATGTGTTTTGTTTTTTTTTTTTTTTATAAATAAGAATTTAAAAAACTGTCATTTTTGAATAAATGATTTTGTTTTTGTAATTAATTTGAATAAATTATTTAATTTTTGTAATTAATTCGAATAATTTTTTTTTTTTCATTATAATTGAACACAGCATAAAAAAATAAAATTTATGATTTTTCGCAGTCTGAATATTTTTTCCAACTCCAAATTTTCTCCAACTTTTTTTAAATCTCTAAGATTTTTTTCAACTCAAATCATTTTTCTAATTTTCTCAAAATTTTTTCTATTTAATTTTTCTTCAAAATTTATTTCGAGCCAAAATTTTTTTAAAATATTTTTTCAATCAAAAATTGTTACAGTTTTGTTGTAAATTTAAATGTTTTTTTCAAAATTATTTTCAATTGTATTTATTTTTTCAAAAAGTCAATATTTACTTGAAGTTTGAAAAATTTTTTAACGCCACAATTTTATTAAAAAAAATTTGAAGTTGGCAAAAAAATGAAGAAAAAATTTCTAGGTTGAAAAAAATTAAATGAAATGTAAATTGAAAAAACTTCTGAAAAAGTTTTGGGTGCAAAAAATTTCTAATGCTAAAAAATCGATAAAAAATTCAAAATAGATATAAAAATGTAATAAAAAAATTTTTGGACTACAAAAAATTCCGAAGAAAAATTTCAAGAGATTGAAAAAATCAATAGAAAAAATTTAAAGTAGTGTAAATTTTCATTTTATCCTTTATTCACTCGTGTTCCGTGCACGGTGCAACTACAGAGCATAGACAATATAAAAATAATTGATTATTTCAAAAATCTAGATTCGATTAATCGATTATTCCCAACACTAATATACACGTGAGAATTTATTGGAACAAGCCCCCCTCCCCCGCCCCGATCGTCCATTAGCCGATGAAAAACAGGAACTCTAATAATTGTACTAGTTTAGAAATGTCTTTGCTATATATGCAAATGAAGCAATGAAAGAAATGAAGAGAATAACGTTTGATCACACAATTATGCACGAATTAATGTTCAAACAG
The DNA here is from genome assembly GCA_009761765.1 of Phenacoccus solenopsis. Classification (NCBI taxonomy): domain Eukaryota; kingdom Metazoa; phylum Arthropoda; class Insecta; order Hemiptera; family Pseudococcidae; genus Phenacoccus; species Phenacoccus solenopsis. The sequence goes on from CM019752.1 coordinate 16,352,925, forward strand.
CGTTTACTCACAATTGCAGGACTAGAAGAAACATATACAAAAATTTTTTTCAAATATCAATTATTGTATGTAGTATAATTCTTCAACTGAAAAATTTTTTTACAATTGACTGTCAGCCAAGCACAATTTGTCTCGCAACGTCTTGCCATGCATTTCTAGGTAGTACCGTCACTTGCACACAGTTTATACAACTTTTGCACACAAAAGAGACTACACTTACATTTTCGGCCTCACTGAGAAAAATTCAGGAAATTTCAAAACCAAAACTACCTACAGTATGTCACCTGTGCGTGCTGATATTATTTAACTCAATAGGACTCATTTACAGGATGTCTACCAAAATTTGAAATTCAAAAATAACGACTTTTCGCGGTATTTTTTTCGGTACCCCCGCCGCCGACTTATCAAAATCGGAGTTTTCCAACGAAGTTCACACTTTTCATATTTTTTTTCAAAGAAGTTTTGAAATGGCCAATTTTTAGTAGCTCCATCTGACAAAAAGTTGCATTAAAAGTCCGAAGAAATATGAAAAAAAAAAATGAAAATTTCATTTACTTCAATGAAATAAACATTCAGTAGAAACTACTCCAACAATACGAAAAAAAATTGAAAATAAAGTTTGTACAATTTTTAGCGACTTTGGGAGATTTTAGGTAAAAATAGCGAATTTTTCGCGACTTGGTAGACACCTTGATTTGCAAATGACAGGAAATCAAACTGACCAAGTACTGTTGCAACGAGGTCAAACATCATTTAAAAAACTAACACCCTAATTCACATACATAAACTTTATTATGCCAAAAAAAAGCCACCTAACGACCAAAATATCATCTCGCCGCTGACTCAGCGACAATTAGCCATTCATTACGAACCCGTTCGCCGACACAATACCAGATACAGTAACCATTCAAAGGGTGAACATTTTAAAATCGCCCATATGGTATGACGAAGCACCTGCTCCTCTCGCAAGGTCAACTTTCGCGGTTTCATCGCTTTTCATTATTTAAAAATGTTGACGTTCTAATCGATTATTCTTATCTATTTTAAAATATAAAAGATTCGTCACACCCTTGTCGAAACACGGACGATAAAAATTAAACGCCGTAATAGGAAGTGCAACATTGCGTAAAGTACCCGCTTAATTTGCAAGGGTGGCGAATCACTGTACTCTTAAAAGGGTTATCCGGTCGACCGCGCTACACCTCCCGAGCAGCGAAAAGGATGATTTTACTTATTTCGTTTTCCGTTTCAAATGCCATATACGTCGGACGCGCGTTACAGTTATTCCACGTCTGTCAGTCAAATTCTATCCTTTCACGAGGAGCGGTGAAAAGCGACGAGGGTGTAAATATCGAAGACTCGTCTGGCCGATGAACGCAACTTCGCGAAAAATTAATATCGGTTCGGGGTACAAAGCCATCTGTTACTTATACCAGTTACGTCGTGCCTAAAATCTCACTTCTTCAGCGAAATAAAATTTGGCACATTTGCATCCACAACTCACACAAATCAGAATCTTACAGAGGCTCCGATTTCACTATCAAATTAAAAGATCAATCCCTCGGAATTCTTTCATCTACGCCCAGATAGCTTTTAATCAAACAAGTACAACCGTAGGTATTACCACGTTACACATCGTCAGATCGTCGACCGGGACGTAATCGAAAATGCGACAAAATCCTAAACCCTCAAAAAACCGACGACGAAATTAATCACGTGTTTCAGGTCACGTTAATAATGACCAGAGAAAACGATTCCGGCCGAAATGAGCGAAAGTAAAAGTAAACAATTGCGGAAAAGCCGCCTGATCCGATGTGTTACCGCTATCTGGTGTCCGTTCAAAGTAAACATCGGTCGTAAGATACGCGCGCTACACGGTTCAGCTGTCTGTTTTCTGATGATACAGACGGAATTAAGAACGGCACGCAACAACCTTTCCCAGGGTAAATAAATTTTCCAGATTAAAGGAGAAATCTTCCACGTCAAACGAGTGACCACGTTCGCAAACACTGCCCTTTTTCCGATGTTTATTCTCGTTCGCTTCTTTTTTCCGCCACTCGATTTTTTTTCCCTCAAACGGGGAAAAAAATTAAATTAGATTAATTCGTCGTCGTAATCGTTCGCGAAACGCTCGGATATACTTGATCGCTCGATCGAACGCGCGTGTATCCCATTGAACGCATAAAAGCGTATTTCTCACGCCCCGTGACTATTTATTCATTTTTCGTGTAAGCATGAGAAGGTTTTATTAACGCTGCCACTGAAGATTGGTTTTCACCAATACGAGGATATTTTAGGAATTCTGGAAAAAATATAATTTTTATAACCAGCGCTTAGTAGGGACATTTTAATCTTGAACTGACAGGGAATTTGTTTTCTTCGTTACATTTTTCTGGTAGGTAATGCCAAGCAGAATAGCATGAAATATTCAAATTTTCGAAACTGGTAAAATTTCATCATAAAAATCGTGTTTAAAGGTATGCTGCACTAAAAAACAACCAGGTAACAGGGAGATATAGCCATATAGTCGTTCATACATCCATGTAAATAATTATTGCAATGCAATACATTGTAGGATCGACCACATCTCGCGAAACTGGTACCTAATGCTTCTACCAAGCAAGAGAGCATTACTACTGACTCCAGATCAAACGGAGTTAACTGAAGATTTTGAAAGTTTAATCATAAAGAAGCCTAAACTATTTGATGAATATTATAAAGGCACAATATCCTCATACGATCTCTGATACTCATGACGATAAATTTTACGAAAAAAATATAGAACAAGTAATTGATAGCAAACTTTCTGATAAACCTGAATTATTTACACTTGATGAAGAAGATAGAAACATATTATAACTCTTTTATAACACCAGACATATAGCCGAACCCATTGATAACCCTTAAAAATCGATACAAATGACACAATACAAATAGTAAGAAATTTAAATGATCAAAAAGTCCCCGGAATAGACGGCATCGTAAATACAACTATAAAAATTATTATGCAGAGCCACCCTGCCCATTTCTTCAAAATGTACCAAAATCTCATCAAAATTAATTACTTTCGAGGATTTGGAAAATGTCACCAGTTATCTTTCCAAAAAAAAGATAACCCACATTAGAAAAATATCCATGTTATCAAATTTAGGAAAAAACTACGAAAAAATTAATAAAAAGAATCTCGTAGCGAACTACACAGATAACAATTCTTTTCCACACAGCAATACGGTTTTCGAGCCGGGAAAATACAGCTACAGCAGTACTAAAACATATAATCAACGAGATAGTAAAGATTGCGTCACCGCGATCGGTCTCGATATCTTCCAGGCGTATGATACAGCATATTGGCCTCTCATCATCTATGAATTAAACTCACCTGACATAAAACGAATTCTCAAATTTTTAATCAGTAACTATTAAAAAAAAAAATCGAAAATTATTTTCGAAAATAAAGGGATCAAAATTACTATAAACTACGAAACAGGGTGCCCACAGGGCTCAGTCCTTGGAGCAACCCTGTGGAACATCCTCTACAACGTTATCTTCAGGTTACATGAAATATATAAAAATATCCAAATTTTCGGTTATGCAGGTGATCTGCTTGTGCTTGCGTCGACTACATTTCCGGAATAAGTCGCAAAAAAATCCGAAAAAATTTCAAATTTGATCTACAAAAACTTTAAGAGAATGAAATTAAAATTAAATATACAAAAAACTCAAATCTGTAATTTTTCCAATTATAAAAATTTTTGTCTGTATGAACCTAAACATATCTATATTAATGGGGAAATCTTACGAGTCAAAAAAGATTTCAAATATTTAGGAGTACTCTTTGATGATAATTGATAACCTCCATTTTGATAAATATACAAACGAAATTATAAAACAATGCAGGTGAATACAATATGCGGCAACACCTGTGGATACTCAAAGTGGGCTAGAAGAGTCATGTTCGTCACGATAGTCGGGTCTCGGTTAAGATACTGCTCATCGTTTTTCATCGATAAATATAAATTGAAAGGAGTAAAAAAATAAGACAAAATTAGTTCAAAGGTTATTTGCTACAAATACATCAAAATCGTACATAAATACTTCAACTGAAGGCGCTATACTGGGTGGCAAAAACCCCTTCAATATATTTGAATATACCAGCACAAACACACAAATACATGCTCAAATAAGAGCTACATACACAAAAACAAATTTAAAATTGATGATTAAGAAATTTTTCCCGTGGTAATAAATACAATTAAAGGAAGGAACAAGTACTATTTCCCAACTGATAACATAACATCATGTGAAAATAAATTCATTCAAAGAGACTCTTTCTTAGAAAATAATCAAGCAGAACGGTCGTTCTGCGAGTCAAGTTCAAAACGCAACCAAATTGCCATGGAAACGAACGAAAGTGCGCGTACGTACGAGCGAACGGCCGACTATGCTTATATTCTGTGAACAGGAATTACTCTATAGCGTTTATGCAATTTTTACCGAAACTATTGGTCGTAATGGATATATGTTATAGCTTATTTTGAAGATCTCGCCAAGAGCTTCAAAATAAGCCATAGATAATTACTGTACGATAAAAACTCGCCGAGTTATTAACATCTGAAGTAAGCGATTATGACAAATTTTTGAAGTTAAGTAAACTCATTTTCTCGACAACTAATAGAGATGAAAACGTGAAATTTTGTATGCTTCATCTGCATGATGTAAATGAGTGCGTGTGAGGTTTTCGTCCAAATTGGCCCCCTTTTACTCCTCCTCCCCCCTCAAATGGGCCTTAAAAATTTTTAAAATGGAACGAAAACTAAAAGGCACTTCTACAGCATGTTTTCAATAAGTGTACCAAATTTCAGTTCATTTGCTTCATTACACTATTCCCTATCCTTGAGCAAAGTTTGGAAAATTTTAGAATTTTTACAGAGGGGAAAACGAAATAGGGGAACAGCATAAGGCACGAAAGGGGAAATTGAAATAGGGGAAATTCATAGACGTTGTTTCAATGGATCTGACTTTTCTCATTCAAGTAGGTAAGAAAGGATGAAATTAAATAGGGAACTCCTATTGCTGTTTGTGGTGTGGTAATTCAGTAGGTGAGTAGAATACAGTAAATATAATAATTTCGACTTTTCCTAAATTTCATTACATTTTCCAGAATGAACCTAAATCTCTCTATAGCTGCACGATGTGCAGAATTGTAGGAACATTTCCTCTGCGTATGGCGTTTATTGTTACCTACATCTTCACTTACCTATTTGTTATGAGTTCCGGAATATAACAGGCCGTTATTTATAAATTAATTATTTGCACATTGGTTGAATGTGATTATTTAGTGAAATATTCATAACATCTGGTATCGTGAGTTAATTTTTCAAATTCATTTTAAAAAAAAAAATATGTATTCGTACAATAAACGACGGGATTCAAGACGAGATAGAATACAGGTAACAACATTTCTTATTACGTACTTCAGTACATGCTTTAAACACCTCGTTAATGGGTAGTCATGTATAAAATTTCTTCAACATGAGAAGCGGCATAGATGGTAAACGAGTAATTGAAGTGCGTATAATTGAGAGGAAATGTTTATTTGAATTAAAGTAAATAAAAGTAATCAATTGATAATATTTAAAATTAACAATTACTACTTTACGTAATACATATTATACATATTACAAATATGTGCGTTGAAATTGAAATCTAATTTTCCGGAATGAACCTAAATCTCTCTATAGCTGCACGATGTGCATAATTCTAGGAACATTTCCTCTGCGTATGGCGTTTATTGTAAAATAAGTATCGTGTTTTTCAAAAAAATTATAGTTGAATACTTAAGAAAATATTATTCAAATAAACATTTCCTCTCAATCATACGCACTTCAATTACTCGTTTACCACCTATGCCGCTAAACATTTTATAGGAATTTCAACAAAATACGTGATGGTAGAATTACTTTCTTTAATTATTATTTTCCAAAAAAAACCTATGATATCCGCAAAAAAAAACTTCTAACAAGCAAAAACGTCAAGTTCAAAACATTTCTTAGTCACACCTATTAAAAAAAAAAAAATAATAAAAAAAAAAATTAAGGTAAAAAATAATATGATACAAGCCCACATATCAAGTTCCCCTCATTTCAACTTAGAACTTGACGGTCGTCAATAACGAAAACACAACGATTATCATGTACCTAAATATTATATTTTCATTTCACCAAACTTTAAAATTTAACTTGTAAGGGGATCTTATTACGACCGCAGATATGTTATTGTTACTTCTTTACTACCATTTAATAATGTTTAAACTCACCAATTACTACATTACATAACACATATTGCACCTACCTTTCGAATATGTGCGTTGCAATCGATATATATTTGAATTCAAGATTAAAATTAATTTAAATAGCAGTAATCAAAGGATAATATTTAAAATTGGCAACTACTACATTACGTAATATATATTGTACATATTACAAATATGTGCGTTGAAATTGATATCTATTTGAATTCACAATTATAATTATAACACATGAAAATACATAATAAAATAAAATAATTATAAAAAATTTATTAACACACATTCGCAACTTCTTGTTCATGACATCATTTCCATTCCATACATTCATTGCCTATTCGGTTGGGTTGTTATTAAATAAACATTGTTCCATCCTTTCTTTCCATGCTCATTATTTTTCATATCGTTTCCGTGTATCCATTTATTTTTTCTACGAAACATGGTTGTGTAGTGTCCAGCTGAACCATTTTCATTTGCGGTATGATTTTTGAACTTTTTATTCGTAACATCCTTTCCATTTACACATTTGTTGCCTATAGAGTAGTAATGCTATGAAATAAAGATTGTTCTATCCTTTAATTTCATGTTCAGTAATTTTGGAAAAAAAATGTTAACTCACGTAACCAAATCATCCCCTACATAAATTCTGAATGTTAAAAAAAATTTTAATGAATTAAGTATTGAGGTAGTATATCTGCCCCAAAACATTGTATAGTCACATCAGTAGTGAAACATTTCAACTTGTAGCCAGCATACTTATAACAATCCTCCAGTGAATGACGACCGTCAAGTTCTAAGTTGAAATGAGGGGAACTTGATATGTGGGCTTGTATCATATTATTTTTTACCTTAATTTTTTTTTTTTATTATTTTTTTTTTTTAATAGGTGTGACTAAAAATGTTTTGAACTTGACTTTTGCTTGTTAAAGTTTTTTTGCGGTAGAATTTTGGCGAAGCGAATGGGATAAAAATAAAAAAAGCGAAATTACACATTTATCGATACCAAATATTAAAAAATGGTTGATCGGACCAACTGAGACGGATTATCATTTGTCGTAAGTTTTCACAGGGAAAGGCAATTTCCAATCCTACCAGTTAGAAATAAAATTAGAAACCCTGATGCAATTGTATGAACGTCAGAGAAACATGAAAACATTTAATTTCCGATTGCACAAATAACGACGATATAAAGTCATTCATTAATCATATGAGACCGCTTTCCGACGCCCTGCTGGAAGTTGAGGAAACTGTCGTGTTCCTGTGGGAGACAATGAATGGGCAGTACGCTAGATACAAATCCCTTGAAAATGATGAGAAGTTTCGACAAAATTAACCTAAACACCCAACTTAATTCTAAACTGGTTAACGGTCTATAATGACTCATTTGAATGATCAATTAACTACATAAAGGCGATTACACATATATTCGAAACATCAAGTGTTGAAGCGGCAATTGGCGACCACTGGCTGACGGCAGATCACTCAGACAGTACAGATTATTGACACAATAATGTGGCAAAAAATTATGGCGGACATTAATTATTGGTGGGTTTTGCCATATTCTTCTTACATTTTATGCTGTATAATTTAATAATAATATACTGTCCACGAAAGATATTAACGATCGGTTTTGTGTAACTGATGACAAGTGTAATTCTGTTCCTAGTCAACGGTGTAGTCGAAAGATGCTCAGCGTGCTAGCTTATCCTGCCTATGGGCGCAAAGATATACTTGATCCTGCTAAAAAAATGTGAACATAATCCTGAATAGCGTTGAGGATAAAACTACAGCAACCAGTATAATTACGCAGTAGAAAATAACTACCTCAAATGAAAAGAAGAAAAAAAATGTGAAGGAACGAATAAGAACAAAATTCGATCTACGTAAACTAGATAATAATAAGATCCCCGAACGCCACACATATACGACCGATGTATCGCATCGAGCTCGCTTGTCTCGCCGCACCGTAGAAACATAAAGCTTCGTTTGATAGAATTCATACTCGTACTTCTTCGAGCCGAGAAATTTCAAACGCAATGTAGAAAAGATGTGAAAATCTAAACTGACACTGATAGATATCGCGTTTCGACAAACCAGAAGAAAAAAATGTACCGCGGCACGGGCCAAGAATTTTAATACTTTTAAAAGATATTTCAAAATCTAACGGCGCATAGCGATCTCGTCGGTCTGGCGGGTGACAAATAACACTGTAGCCGCGGCCAACCGGGCCCCCGTGTATGTGTCGAAGGAAGAGTTGAAACAATCTATCATTCGCCGCGTTATACATATAAGATTCCGCGTCTTCGCACCCTGTACCATACACTCGTCTATATCGTACGTGACTAAACCGAAACACAACATATGATGGACTTTTAATTCTTATACCGTTCGCGATCACCCTACCCCGCAACCCCGTCTTTCCTACCCGACCACTACGACAAAAAAGGTCGCCGGGAATTTCAACCATAAATCAAAAATACCGACTACTTTGAGTCGCTTTTTCGGCTTTCTTCTCTCTTACAGCCCCCACACACCTTCCTTCCATACCTATTAAGCTGCTGTACTCGCGCTCTCTTCAGCTTGGCGTTTGTCTTTTACTTTCTTTTTCTTTTTTTTTCTCTCTCCTTCTTCCCCGTTACATGAAAAAGCGATCGTTCATTTTATACGAATGTACTCTAATTTAATATTATTGCTTTTTTGAGAAATTGTCGCCGGTGGTCCGATCTTCTCTTTCGTGTACCGTCGAAATGACGACGCTGATGTAAGTACGTGATTTATTAGCGCTCCATTCGATTTCTACTCGCAACACGAAAATTAATATCATGAGCGCTACAATGCACATAATGTTCAAGTAAGAATCGAGTGTTTTTTCTTTTCCAAGAAAAAAATTCTCAATGACACCGTACAATATTCAGTCGACCTTTTCACTTCTACGATCACCACGATGCATTACACTTGACGAAATGTTACAATCAAAAAATTAGGATAAACTAATGTATTTTGATGTCCCCTCGGGGAGGGGAGGGAGTAGGCCCCTACATATAATTAGATATCAATAACACATTAAAGTAAAATTGTAAACAATATTTCTTCAACGAAAGTTTAAATCTGTTTTATAAAAAAAAAATAAATAAATAAAATGGCACTGCGAAACTTCAATTCCCAAATTATCTACACTAGTTGAAAATTTAATTTATAAATAACCCATGTGCCCTTAATGGTACCCGCGCACTGTCCGTTTTCACTTGGATGCCATCCCCTTGGTCTACCGTTTACTAGAGGGAGACACACAGTTCCGTTAGACTAAGCCCGTTACTCCAGGGCTTTCTCGCCCTTTTGCCCAGTTGAGAAGTAGACTACTATATAGGTACGCGAATTGCGTCCTATATTAGTGGGAAACTTCCACTAAATTTTCCAGCTGCCCCCAACACCTTACCTCTGCGTGGTGAGGTGGCTTGTATGTTGGCCTTACGCCACATATAAGTTTAATTTGGCGCCCAACGAGGGGCTTGCAGGTTCTGGAATGTGCTGGTGGCCGAACGTGTTGCGGCGACGTATATCGCATGCACGCTTAATCAAAACATTTCCACGTGTTCGTTACCGAGTAAAGTTGTTGTGCATATTAGCATCTTCTATGTTATTTTTCGTTATACTGCTTAAGTTTATATTTCGCGATTTGGACGGTGCGTTTCGTCACTGGTGCTTTCCTCTCTTTTCGTGTGTTGTTTTCCAAGGAGTTGTCCTTTGAAGGAGGTATTGAAGGTGAAGTTCCGGAATCTGAGATTTCGGTTGCACTATCGGTGAGCTCTTGTATT